>JADBJO010016245.1:0-30000 GCA_016801955.1 Conus betulinus | reverse complement strand
GTGTTGAAGGAAGGCCCAGGCCCAGGAGGAACTGAGGGAAGACCCCAACACCCGACACCTTGAAATCAAAACACTTCGGGAGCGTCTCTGGAGAAGCTGCCAGGTAAGAAGTTCAAGGCATAGTTAGTTGCTGGCTTCGCCTGGTAAGACAAAAATGGTAGACACTCACTCGTGCGTGTTGACACGTATTGCGTAGCAAGTAAAATGGCGCGCGCAACACACACAACCAACACAATACACACACAACAACACACACTCTTCTCTCTCTCCGCTCTCTTCGCACACACACATGCGCACCCGGGTTTGCGCGCACGCACACGCCACACGTGCACGTGAGCGCGCCATACACATATGTGTACATACCCACACAAACCGTGAACACACAATCAGCACACGCACACACATCCACGGCACGTGCGCATAAATACGTGTTTGTACATACATACCATCCACACACACACACACTACACATACACACACACGCTCACACATACACATGCACATTACACTCAAAGACACGGTGTCACACACCCGGTCCCACACACACATTGACTGATCTGACTGACTGAAACCCAATTTGTTGTCAGATTAACCTCAAGGTTGTTACTGGACATTTCGAGAAACATTTATGAACAGAATATCAACGTTTTTTCATTCAAAGCAAAGAGCAAATTACACACACAAAATATGCCGCAAACCACGCACATACACACACAAACATATGTGTGCGTGCGCGCGCACACACACAAACACACGCACAGACATAAGTACACAAATACACACATCTCAATAGGGACACAACCATTCCCTCACATACACGAAACTACACACTCACACACACAGACATACACACACCCACGCATGCACACAGCACACACACACACACACACCACAATGCACACACACTCATGCTGCTCGAGCACTCGTAACACACATGCATTCACTCTCACAAACACGGCGCATACACGCACACATATGCGTGCATGCACAGACACACCCACCCCACACACACCAGATTCAAGATTTAATTATCCTGTCAAATCCCTTTGGGGGTATGGAGGACATAAAACAAAAGAAAAAACAATGTAATCAATGTATCAACTTCAACATGACACAAAATGACTAAGCAAAATGCAGGAAGCGTTTTATGTGTATTAAAGGTGTAATGGCATAATCACTAAAACATAGAGCAGGCTGGTCATCATAAACTTACACCATTTTGCTGAATTTTAAATATTTACTCAACTTTAACAGAACATTCTTGCCAGCCAAGAATAGTCTGCACAGGTTGTAAACAGATTTCACACTCGTATACTTTCTGGGAATAAACGTTCTTCGTAACTCTTCATACTTCGGATATTTCACACACACACACACACACACACACCCCACACACACACACCCACACACACACACACACACACACACACAGAAAACACACACACACACCCCACACGTGCACATGAGCAACATACACATGTGTACATACATAGTGAACACACACACACACACACACACACAACACACACATACAAATGGTTTGCAACACACACACACATCACACACACACACATGCACACGCAAACCGCACACATGTTTTATATACACAAACACACATACAACATGCATATACACTCACACGTGCACACAAACACATGTGCACATGAGTGCAGATACACCAAATGTGAACATACATAGTGAACACACACACACACACACACCACACACCACACACACACACACACACACACAAGTACAAACAAACATGTTTGTACACACATACACACATATGCACACACACACTTGTTTTTATACACACACACATGCACACACACATACATACACACACACACAACACACACACACATATGCGCATGTGCGCGCACACCACTTGAAGACACACACTCACTGTAAGTCTATACCCAGACACAATGCACATGCACATGAGCACACCCAAACATATGTATACAATACACAGACATTGACCACACTCAAACATGTAGACACACACACACACACACACACACACACACACACACACACACCACCACCACACACACAATCGCATACATAGAGATGTGTTTGTACACACACATGTGCATGCGTCCGCATGTACATACACACACACACACACACACACACACACACACACACACACACAAGCACATGTTTGCATGCATTTGTGCGCGCACGCGCGCGCACTACACACACACACACACACACACACACACACACACACACACACACACACACATACACACACGCGCGCGCTTTGTATACATACACATGTACATGCATGCACATCACGCAAACACACACACACACAACACATACACACACACTCTACACACACACACACACACACACACACACACACACACACACACACACACACACACACACACAGATCGCTTACATGACTGATCTGTAATACTGAAGGATGGAGATTTTAGGCCAAGGTTACTCTTACTATCTGTCCTTGGCATGCACACATCGTTTCGAATTAGTACATGTCATTCCCTACTGAAAACTCAATCTAACCAGACTGGAATTACAATTCAAATACCAACAAGTAGACTATTCATGAATGTAATAATTACATGTTGGTACTCACAGGGAAGGAACAAAAGCAGAGAGAGAGAGAGAGAGTGGTGGTGGGAAGGGGGAGGGGATGGGTAGTGAGGAGAGGAGTGGGGGGTGAGTGGTGAAAGGGAGCAGGTCACATGTTCAGACTGTGTATTCAAATTATGGCTTATGAAAGAATTTGTGGATGGATGGTTATGAGAGTGACCCCTCTCTCTCTCTCTCTCTCTCTCTCGTCTCTCTCTCACACTCTCTTGCACATACACTCTGTGTGTGTGTGTGTGTGTGTGTGTGTGTGTGTGTGTGTGTGTGTTCTAGGGGTGTGCAGTAAAAAACCGGTTCTCCGGTATAAACCGGTTTTGGTTCTGTGCGGTTCGGTAAACCGGTTCGACTTTCTGGATGCCGGTTAACCGGGAATAGAAAACTTTTGAGAAACAGTAAATAGAAAGAAAAACTACATGTTCTGAGAAACCCATAGAGCCTTTTCTGTGAATTTGAGGTCTGTGACGTGATCGTGCGGGCAGCCTACACCCAAAGCCAGTGACCACCGCAGCAGTGAAAGAAGAGCCAGGCCCACATCAGCAACGCCCCCCTCCTCCTGCTGTTGAAGCCGAGCTTGAGGTACAGGAACTCGGTGAAGGGCCAGCCAGCGTGAAAATGGAGGTTACTGAGGCCACCCCAGCAGCTGAATCGGCAAGCAGCAAGCCCTCCTGTCTTCTGGATTCCCTTCTCAATGATGTGTACGTCACCCACGTGGAGCCGGCAAAGGGGACGTATCAGTTGTGCACTGAGGAGGTTGAGAGGTACCGTGAGGAGAGAGGCATCAAGATGAACGAGAATCCATTGTTGTGGTGGAAAAAAAATGAGCCTCGCTACCCACTGCTCGCACGTGCGGCAAAGATGTATTTGAGCATCCCAGCAACTAGTGTGCCCTCTGAGAGGGTGTTTTTCTACTGCAGGGGACATCCTGACTGAGCAGAGGGCTCGTCTCAAGCCAATGCAGCTGGACAGAGACTCCTGTTCTTGAAGAAGAACATGGAGTGACATGTGTTCCAAATCTCAGCAGAAAACATTTGCAGAATTTATTTTCAGACTATTCTGTGTTTTTGAAAAAGTGAAATTTACCTGAAACAGCAGGAAAATGTGATTTAGTTTTCGTTATTTTGTGCAATATTGTAGCCTGCTCAGAATACGTCTAGGTGACACTCGTTACTCGCGTTGGTAGGCATCACCAGATAAGGCATGTGATTCGTTCAGTTAGTTTGTGATTAAATATTTTGATTCATAGTCTGTTTATTTACTTGTTCACTGAGCATCTCTCTCTCTCTCTCTCTCTCTCTCTCTCTCTCTCTTCTCCCTCCATCTCTCTCTCTTAAATTGACCGATGCTATGGAAAATTTTATGATTTATTCGTTTCTGTGTCGGGTCATCAAGTTCGCGGTTAACCGGTTAAAAAAAAACCGGTTCGTGCGAAAAAAAAACCGCGGTAAAACTGGTTCGACTTTCAGAACCGGTACCCAACCCTAGTGTTTCTCATTTATGTTGATATGAATCATCATTGTTCTTGTTGCAAGCAGTTCTGTATTTTGTAATAGTGTTGGTGTGTTAAGTTTCTTAATCCCGGAAGGACAAGGGCCAGATTCAAGGAAACATCCTTGGGAATGAAGACTCTGTGTGTGTGTGTGTGTGTGTTGCTGAAGAACTTGATCTTTTATCGCTATCAACATGGCAGACATAAGAATACAACAATGTGAGGGAACCAAAGGAAAATCAGTGTCCCCGTGAAACACTGTCAAACCAAGAGCATGCTTCATTTTATTTGCACAGCAGCATTTCACATTGACATCTTTAGGTACCTCTTTGTAGTTGACAGAGTCTAGATGGTGCTAGTTTTGAATATGTGACAAACTTAGGGCAGTTGGAAAATCTTCAAGAGACTGGATCTCACAGGCTTTTCTCCCTGTTGAGTTTGGGAATTAGTATTGATAAGGCTCATAGTTCCATGAACTGGAGTGTTAACTCTTCGTGGATTAAATCTTTTGGCTGGGGTGCTAGAGGTGCTCGTGTGTGTACTCATCATAACAATTCTGTTGTGGAGGGTGTGTGTGTGTGTTTCTTTTCCCCCCTTTTACACTGATACCTTTAGTAAAAAAAAAAAAAGTGGGTTTTTTTTTTTGTTTTTTTTTTGTTTTGTTCTATAAAATTGACATTGACGCTGCGAACTCCTTGTGTATGGACCGATGCCCCACAATAAACGGCGCAGCGTTTAAACACGCGCGTCAAGTGTCAAAAAAAAAAAAGTGTTTAACTTGCATGCTTTACTAAAAAACGTTGGTTTCATTCAGTAAACTGTATTTCTCTGTCATCAAGGAGTTCCTGAGTAGCCAGTATGGATGATATGTACCTTCCTTTCAACCTACAATCAGTAAACTGCATTCCTCTGTCATGAGGTAGTTATTGAATAGCCAGCATGAAGGATACAGCCCTTCATTTTAGCCTGTAATCAGTAAACCATATTTTTTTTCTCATCAAGTAGTTAATGCGTAGCCAAACGATTGATACAGGTCTTCCTTTCAACTGGCAATCAGTATTTTGCATTTCTTCCTCATCTGGTAGTTACTGAGAAGCCAGTATGAATGATACAGGCCTTCAGTTCAACCTGCAAACAGTAAATTGCTTTTCTCTCTCATCAGGTTGTTACTGAGTCGCCATTAAGAATGGTATAGGCCTTCATTTGAACCAGCAATCCCACCTTGGCTTAAGGCTGTGTCAGGCCAGTTGACATTGGCTAGAACACCGAGGCTACATCACAATGTTGTTACGCTCTGCATAGTTATGCAGGGATTGTCTTCAGTTGTGGCAAGCTCCTAGATAACATTATCAGTCTCCAAAATCCTGTGTGTGGCTGCCCACATGGCGGGGAGTAATCAAAAACGATCACACACGTAATGTTCTCATCCCCAGCTGATGCATTTGTTCCAAGTTAAAAGTGAAAACAATAGTCAGGGAGAAGGAGGACTAGTGCAGGTGTACCAGGAAGTAGCTGTTTTTAAGGTGAAAACAATAGTCAGGAGAAGGAGGGCATGGTGCAGGTGTACCAGGAAGTGACTGTTTTAAAGGTGAAAAACACATAGTCAGGGAGAAGAAGGACAACGGTGCAGGTGTACCAGGAAGAAGCTGTTTTAAAGGTGGAAAACAATAGGGAGGTGGACCGGTGCAGGTGCACCAGGAAGTAGCTGTGTTAAAGGTGAAAAACAATAATCAGGGAGAAGCAGGAGAGAAGATAGCTTATAACGCCTTGCTGACTTCAACATAATTCTTCTTAGTCTCAAGTTTCTAGGCACATTTTATTTGTGTGTGTGGTTGTGTGTGTGTGTGTGTGTGTGGTGTTTTAAAAGAATTGGCTCGACATCAGCATTTTTTTTTTTTTTTTTTTTTTTTTTTTTGTTTCTTTCTTTTTTGTTGTTGAAGCAGTCATGGTTCCTTCTCTCACCCACTAACCATATTCCAATCCTTAAAACTAAAAGCAGCGTAATGAAAAAAATGCCAAATGTGACATGCAAGATAGTTTTTAGAGTTTTCCCCATTGCAGAGCAAGCCCTGGCCAGGCATTCAGGCAAGGCCAAGCCCCTCAGTGCAGCACAATCACCCCCCCCCCCCCCCCCCCTCCCGACCTCCGTGCCCCCCCCCCCCCCTCCACCAGTCAGTAAAACACCACGCTAACAATGACACAGGATTAGCAGGACAGTTGTTTGCCCATTATCTAGAGTGGGCAGAGAGGTCCTTGGCCGCACACAAATCTGATCGTTGTACTCGTAATGGCCTTCACCGCCGCCAGTCGGTCAGGATTTCCTGTCTGCGGGTCGATGCATGGGAAAGAACAGTCACTTGTCTGTCAGCACCAGCGCTGTGCCAGTACCGCCTTGGCATAAGGCTGTGTCAGGCCAGTTGACATAGGCTCGGACACCGAGGCTACAATGAAAATGTTGTTATGCTCTGCATAGTTATGCGGGGATGGTCTTCAGTCGTGACAAGTTCCTAGCCTAACATTATCAGTCTCCAAAATCCCCCGAAGTCGGAGTGTGTGGCTGCCCAATGTGGCAGGGTAGTCAAAAAACGGTCACACACGTAATGTTTCATCCCCAGAGCTGATGCATTTGTTCCATAGTATTCAAATACTTCCGCTGTTTGGATGATCTCTGGAGTCTTTTAACCAGGGTACGACAACACACCCCCCCCCCCCCCCCCCCCCCCCCCCCAACCCCAAAACCCCAAAAACCAACAACTGTGCCAGTGAACATTGTTTGTGAGGGAGAGTCTGTGTGTTCTGTGCTGTCGGCCAACTCTCTCAGACTGCTGCGCGAATGCTCCATGGTGCATACCATGTGATCAAACCACTCAGGGTCACATGCGTTTTGATTGGTTGATGGGACGTGCAGGATCACAGGCAGTTCTAAGCATGTTACTACACATTCCAAGAAGACCTTGTTCCCTGGTGTTCCACCTATCAGAGGGGTGTGTTTAAACTTTTGAAAGGGGATTTGTGCTTATCAGTTTGTCTGTTCTTTAACATGGCTAAGTTATATACACTGTTCTGTTTGGAAATTTTTTAAAAGGAAATTTTGGTATAATCAGTTTGTCTTGTCTCTGACATGGCTAGCTATACACTGTTTTGTTTTGTTTTTGTGTGTTTTTCTTCTTGTTTTTCTTTTGTGTGTGTGTGTGTGTGTGTGTGTTTGTTATCAATCTCTTTATTGATAACTTGTTTTTTGAATTCTAGTGTTTGTATTTTTAATTTGTACATATACCTTGTTTTGTTGAACTGGCTTTAGCCCTGATGTGACTCACGTGGTTCACGGGGCTATTAAAACGAGACTTAACTAGTCTGCCTCTGCCAGCTTCAGCTAGATAAACAGACAGAGTTGAAGGTCAAGGTAGGCTACGTAAAGTGGACTGTGAGTGTAGACTGTGCTGCAGATAGCCGCTGCAGTTTGACTCCCTTCGATTGTCATGCACTCTCTGGTTGGTGAGCATGTCCCAGCGCAGATACGACGTACAGATATCTTCATAAACCTTTGGAAATTTTGATTATTGCTTTAAGAAGATGGTTCAGATAGATCGGACAGTGTTGCAGACTACTTATCCTTCTTCTTTCTTTTTTCTTATTTTTTTTTTCTTTTTCTTGTTTCCTTTTTTTTAGGGAGCATTCACTTAATGAAACACCATCTTTATTCAGAGAGATTTTTCATACCCTTTTCCCTTCTAGAAAAGGGGGGTTTTGTACCCCTTAGATAGACAAGAGATATTAGGGTGTATCGAGTGATTGGACCTGTGAGTAGTTTTGCGACTATGGGATAATGGTGTCAGTATTCAATATTCATAACGATGCGCATGTAAATGGACTAGGGTAGTCACAAAGTTTCAGTTCAACAAAGTGACAGGCCTAGATCTGTGTATCATTGTGCAGGGGGGGGGGGGGGGGGCAAGGAGGTTGACATTGACCTCTGTTAGATAGCGGCATGATGGGGACAAAGGGCACGTGACTCTATTTTTATTTAATAACATTTTTAATTGTATAATAAATGGGGGTAAAAAAGATTTTGATCCTTCTCTTTTGTCCCTTTGGGTTCTCAGGAGGCTGTGTATAGAACATATCCTTTCCTTCCGTGTCGTGTATCACTCACAATGAAACATTCTTTTAGAGTGTTGGGACTTGCATGATGTGAGACACAAACATTTACAGCAGATTCCATGAAAAGCTTCAGGGATGTTCCGCCTGATGTGATCTTTGAATTCTTGAAAGAGATCAACATTTTTCATCGGATTCTGAGATGTTATAGTGGAAGGGTTTTTTAACAAAATTTTGGTGTTTTTTTTAGAAGATGTCCTTTAAAAAAAAAAAGAGTTGTGTGAATGAATGACTTGTGAGCTGACTTCACGGCAGTGACAGCCCTGATATGGCCCTTTGCGGGTCGACTGGGCTATAAGCAACATTAACCTTAGCCTCCCTCAAGAAAATCCTGTGCTAATGACATTTTTTTGTTGTTGTCATCACTTTTGACTGTCTCCTCCCCACCCCTGACCTTCCACTCACCACTCCTATTTTCTCTCATCATGTTTGGTCCTGTTGTCCAGGATTTTCTCATAACCTTTTTGGTCAGTTTGCGGTTTTGATTTGCTGAAAGCCTTTAAAACTTTTCTTTTCTCCAGCAGAGTTCCTTAAAATTTTGTTTTTCTCTCTTTAACAATTTATGACATGTCCTCTAGTTTGTTGTATGGTGATGTGTGCAGGTAGTGCAAATGTAAACAATGTTCAAAATGTCAGGTAATTGTGACAAGAGATCCAGTGTGAAACCAAATGTGTCTGAATATTGTTTTGCATTAGTGTGTGGCTGAACCACACAAGTCATACACAAACGTACCTGCACATTCACACATGCATGCGTAGTTGCAGAGTCTCCAAACTGGGTTTATTTACTTTGCAAATGCATTTTAGAGTTGTAGTTTACAGAAAGAAACCAATGCTTTGAAAAAATAACATTTTGAGACAAAAATCTCATTATGCAAGTGAAACTAAGATGTTCTGTGATCTCGCACACACACACACACCACACACACACACACACACACACACACACACCACACACACACACACACACTCTCTCTCTCTCTCTCTGTGTCTGTCTCTCCTCTCTTTCTCTCTCTCATGCATGCACACACACACATACATGTATGCAGGCACGCATCCTAAATGTTAAGCAAAACAAATCACAATTCAGTAGGGTAATAACTCCCCTTTTTTGTCATCACACAATTTTCCTCAGAGAGAAAATCTTTGGTAGTTATGGAATGTATTTAACTCTTTTTTCGTTCCTCTTTTCTTTGAATCATTACTTCCTCTTGTACCTAGATTCTTTTAAATCGAGTATCCCTTCACTCCTGGAGTTAGAGAAAAAAAAAAAAGAAGTGTAAATGAGAACTCCATGTATGCAGTAGGCAACCGGCCAGAATAGAGCAGCGACCACTTTCCCACTCTGTAGGGGCTGCCTGGCATCCATTCCATTCATAAACACTGCTGCGCGAATGACTGGTCATGATGTGTACCGATGACATGACTTGTGCGAAGTTCAAAGCGCTTACCACGAGAACTGATTTTCTGGGCTGCAGGAAGGAAAGGAGGGATTTTGTGCTGCCGGCTTTTCTGAGCTGCAGGAAGAAAGAGTAGGATTTCTGCAGACCGGAAAACCAGGTTGTAGGGATGAAAGAGTTAATAAATACATATAAAATTGTTATATACATTTAGATGTGATTTGACTTGTCAGAAATTGTCAAGTGTATTATCAAGAGGAAATGTTTGCAATGTTGAAAAAAAGACTTGAGGACATTGCCATGATGCTGAGGAGTTGCACTTTGTGGTCACATGTTTGTTCAGTTAGTCATTTGTAGTTGGTAATCGCACTTATTGACAGGCCAAGATCAGTTTCATTGTACTTATTGACAGGCCAAGATCAGTTTCAAAAACGGGTGACTGAGGGCGGAAAATGAAGCAAATTTTGAAAAGAAATTGTATTAGTTCTGCCAGACAATACAGACAAACAGAATCTGTTTGTATCGTCTGGTGGAACTAAAACTGTTTCCTTTTAAGACCAAAATCAGCTTTCCTTTTAGCTGTTGAAAGATACTTTGTGTAGTTCATTTTTTAAAAATTACATGAAGTGACTATTGACATTTCAACACTACATGTAATCTTTGCCAGGTTACAGGGGCCGGACGGATGATGGCTTCCTATTGAGGTTCCTCCGTGCAAAGAAGTTTGACCAGGAACGTGCGTTTAAGCAGGTGAAAACCTTCTACGAAATACGGAGGGATAATCCAGACATATTTGACAACCTGACCCCAAAGCGTGTGCTGAAAGTTCTGGAATGCAGTACCATGGGAGTGCTGAAAGATCGAGCCCCGGACGGTAGCCGCGTCATCCTCTTCCAAGTTGGTAGGTAGCGATACAATGCTTTGGAGAGATGTCAGATTGATCATTGCTGGTACTGATACTATGCTGTGTCCTCTTCAAAGCTGATATGTGGTTATTATTATCATCATTATGAATACTTATATGGCGCCTATCCTCAGCTGGAAACCAAGCTCTAAGTGCTTTACAATCCCACTCGTCTGCACAACAGGCTGCCTACCTGGGTAGTGCTGACTGAAGAGCTGCCAGCTGGCGCTTCATTCAGTCATTTCCCAAGTCATTGAGTCAGTATTGTTCAATATTGTTCACTCAGTTTTCTTACTTCCTGCATTCTTTCCATTTCTCATGCGTGGTGCATGCTATGTGTAACGTGTCATCTATACCAAACTGGCCTTCTCTTCCGAAAGTTGGTGATGGGATTTTACGTGTGTGCAAGATGTTATGTGTGCGTTCACACATGGAACCTCGGTTAGTCTCATTCAAAGTGATGCAATGCTTTGGAAAGATGTCCAATTGGTTATGGCTTATATTGATATCATGCAGTGTCCTTCTCCTCCAGGCTGATATGATATAGTGATTGATTGATTATTGCTGCTCAGTTGGTAGAGCGCCAGACTTGTAATCCAAAGGTTTGCGGGTTTGAATCTCCGCTGGGCCGTTTCGGTACAGGGGGATTTTTCCCTCAGGAGTTAACATTAGTTCTGACTCCATTTCCCATACAGTCCTTCAAATGAGACTACATACCGAGGTTTGTGTGAACGCATGCATAACATCTTGCACACACGTAAAATCCCATCACCACTTTCGGAAGAGAAGGCCAGTTTGGCCGTTGGTATGGATGACACATTAGACATAGCATGCACCTTCCCTGAAGCTGGAGTATGGCTGCCTTAATGGCGGGATAAAAAAACGGTCATACACACAAAACACCACTCCCTTTGTTGGGTAGATGTGATTAATTCATGCCTGTGTATGCAGGGAGTGTCCGCAGGAGTATCAGTGCCTGTGTACGCAAGAAAAAAAAAAAATTTGCTGAAATTGATGTTATTATGTGTCCAAGCAGGTAGGTAGTGATACAATGGTTGGTTTGAAAGATATCAGATTGATCATTGCTAATCTTGATATCATAATGCATCTGATTTGGGGCAGCCTTCGGGTGCTTGTTGTTCAAAACATGGAAGTGCACGAAAGAAAGACTGTATGTTGCAGCAGTCTGTAAGATTTTATATGTGCATGTGGTCTTATATATGCATGAATGTGTTTTGCTGTTGTGTTCTTTGGGGTCATTGAAGTCCAGCGACATACTGGACTTGATGACACAAACTACCTGAGGGAATTAACTACCAGACTATGTTCTACACTGACTCCAAATCATGAGTTCCACTCTTGAATCACAAGGGATTCAGACAGTGTGTTGTTTGTTTGTTGTTTGTTGTCCGTTGAGACGATGAAGACCATTTAGTCATCCTGGATGGGAAGTGAATGTGTGTATTGCTGGTCAGACCGATCTGTGCCAGGAAAGATCTATCACAGTGCGGACAGGGGATGGTGGCAGCAGCTGGAGATGTGTTGACACTGGTCTTCCTGATCATCCTGCACTGTTCAGTTGCAACAGTTGTTGATTTCACAGGTCTTTCCACCTTTGCGGACAGCTGATCGCCACCCATCTCTATCCTGGGCAGTCTGCTCCCCATGTTGAAGGCCTTCAGGGAGGACTTTGAGGCTGTCTTGAAATGCTTCCTGTGGCCTCCACGATGAGAGCGTTTGCCAAATTGCAGTTCGCCAAACAATAGTTTGGCAGCCGATGGTCTGGCATGTGAACTACATGACCTGCCCAGCAAAGCTGTGACTGCATCAGGATGGGTGAAGATGCTAGGCAGGCCAGCACAAGTGAGGACTTCAGTGTCCGGAATCTTATCTTGCCACTTAATGCCCATGAGTCTTCTGAGGCAGTTGGTGTGGAAATGGTTCAGTTTCCTGGCGTGACGCTGGTAAATCATCCATGTTTCACAGTCATAGAGCAGTGTGGTGAGAACTATGGCCCGATACACCTTGATCTTGGTCTTTAGGGTGATGCCTTCTCCTGTTCCATACATTCTTATGGAATCTGCCAAAAGCGGCACTAGCTTTGGCGAATCAGGCATTCACCTCATCGTCGATCACCACGTTTTTGGACACAGTACTGCCTTTGGTAGGTTAACTTTAACCACCACATTCAGTTGCTGTCCAGTGATGGTGATGACTGGTTCAACGTATGGGCTTTCCCAGGGCTGGCTGGTGCATCACTTTTTTTTCGTATTGATTGTCAAGCCGAAGTTGTTGCAACCAGCAGAGAACTTGTCAAAACTGTGTTGCATTGTGGCTTCTGCGACAGCGTTGCGATATTCACAACACTACGAGAGGATCATTTTCACAAAAATTGTAAGATATTCGCAATATAGTATGACAGGAGATTTTCACAAAATTGTAAGATATTCACAATTATATGAGAGGGAACTTTCACAGAATTGTAAATTATTCACAATACCACATGAGAATATCTTCAGGCAGTGTGCAGAGTTGTGATAGCATATCAGCATGTTCTGTGTAGCCAGTGGCTTCAGTGAAATGTATGAATCTATGTGATGGCATAATGTCCGTTGCCACATTGCTGCTTAAAAATGAAAGGGAAACACCTGGAGAGTGTCTAGATTTCTTCGAGCCTTAGATGGTGGCCTCTTCAATTATGAAAAATTTCCATCTGCTTGTGCTGTGAATATCTTACAATTGTGAAAAAATTTTCCACTTGTAGTATTGTGAGTATCTTACAATTTTGTGAAATTTTCTACTAGTAGTATTGTGAATATCTTATAATTTTGTGAAGTTTCCACTCATAGTATTGTGAGTTTCACAATTTTGTGAAAGTTTCCTCACATAGTATTGTGAATATCTTACAATTTTGTGGAAAAATTTCCTTTGTGTAGTATTGTGAATATCTTACAAATTTGTGAAATTTTCCTCTTGTAGTGTTGTGAATATCATACAGCTTTGTGAAATTTTCCTCTTGTAGTGTGAATAAACTTACAATTTTGTGGAAAATTTCCTCTTGTGGTATTGTGAATATCTGACAGTTTTGTGAAATTTTCCTCTTGTAGTGTTGTGAATATCTTACAGTTTTGTGGAAAATTTCCTCTTGTAGTGTTGTGAATATCTTGCGTTTTAAAACCAGAAGTGGTTCATGAACATGAGTACAGCACCTTTTGTCTCAGTTATGAGGGAGGCCTCTACCCTGCTTGCCCTACCCCCCCCCCTCTCCCCTCCTCCCCACCGCGCCCACAGCCGAACCACCCAGCACCATCACAGCACTCAAGCCGTCAGCCCGAGGTTCATCGCCCTGCACGAACGCTAGCCCCGTATACTCGTGCTCGCCCGCCCACACGCCACATCCGGCCCCCCCCAGCATATCACCCCCCCCCCCCACACACATGCACAACTATTATATATCTATTATATATCTATAGTTTCATGTCCCTGACCCTGTTGCTCGTCTAGTTTTGTTGCCAGCCACGAACTTGAGACCACGAGTGATGGGCAGCCGTCGCTGGCACTGTGACTAGTCCAGGACTCCCCCATTCTTCTCGACTGCTGTCAACTTGCTGTGTGACCGGTAGCTGCCTCCCTGACCCCACTTCCTTTCTCGTTCACGGTGTGGCCTCGCAGTCTTCCCTAGTCGCTCCGTGAGTCGCGCAATGCCCTGCGCGGGACACTAGTCATCACTATTTACGTGAGATTAATCGATTACGAATATAGCGCTTCCCCCGCTCCCCCCCCATCACGCGCTCCTAGTGTCCTCCGCCCCCCCACACACCCCCCCACCCATCCACTGCAGTTGTGTTTTCGGCCACACACGGTTTTTCCCTTGCTAGAATCTTGTGCTGGCCAGTCCGTGTCACACGTCTGCGTTCCAGATTCTGCAGCTGCTTTGTCTCCTGCGGTCTAGCTCGGTAGTTGGTTGGCGTGTTTCTATTTGGTGTATTGTTTGTCCCCCTTTGTCTGTAATGGGGTAGCTTGATTCGACTGCTCCCGAGCTTCCCGCGGTAACGAGCCACAATTTATATGGTCTAACACTATGATTATACTGCTCCCACAACCTCCCCGCTCTTTCTTCTCCGCGGTGTCCCCCCCTTTACGTCACCCAACGCGCCACAACCCCCTCACGACTAAGCCACATGGTTGGTTTGCCTATGAAGTACACTTTACTTCTCATATGACACGCCAGTAGTGAGAGATGTATATATAACCATATACGGTAGACCCGTAACACTTCAACGTACATCCCTGAGACCCTTCGGTTTGCACACAGGCGGGCGCGGTCGTGCCTGGTGGGGTAATGGGTGTGCATAAATGTCTTGCTCGCGCGTGTGACGTGATACCTTTCATTACATATTCCGTACCACTCCGTGCTCCATCCATCACCGTGTTTTTCCGTCTGTCTGAATTGAGTTTAGTTAGAGCTTTTGCTCGCTGCATTGGTGCATGTCGCATATTAGTCGTTGTTAGTGATCTGACTGATTCGAAGCCATAGCAACTGAGAGGTCTACCTGGTAACCAGCCCTATCATCGTTTGTGGTTTGTGGATTTGTGTGGTATGGTATTTCGGACCGAGCTTTATACAATGCTTTTTCAAATTTGGCACTTATATCGTTCACTGTCAATGCACCCCGAAGTGGTCACCCGCACGCTACGCTACCCCAGACCCAGCCCACGCAGACCCACACCAGTGACGCATGAACCACGCACACGAGCCACATGACAACCCATATATCAAACGAACGACAAAACGGCCCATGCGACATAATTTTCACACAGCCCATTGCACGACCCAGACAACAACGCATGGTTTCACCACTCCAGATGGATGTGGTTGTAAGTCAGTAGCTGTGAGCAGAAAGTCATCCAGCAATCTGACGGTGCTGAGGCCACAGACAAGCTCAGTGACTAACTACCGCCTACTGTGACTCCGTTCCAGCTTCTTCTTGTTTTCACATTCTTGCATCCACTGACATTTCGGCCACTTTCCTTTTCTCTTGTTGTTGTTGATGTTGTTTGTTTGTCAGACAAGTGCGTCACACATATGTGTACTACCCTGCTCCTACTTTTTGACCGTCTGTTCATGCTGTGGATCGCTTATGCCGCTACGTTGATGGATTCCCCTCTTTTATCTTTGTCCACCCTCTCGCAGACCAGCTTGAGCATGACTGTGGGAGGTACCAGGGGAACGTTATGACCTTGTCTTCTTTCCTCTGTTGCACCCCCCCCCACCCCGCTTCTCCTGTCACAATTTTCCTTCCCCCCACGCGCATAACCGCTATGCACCTCGCGATGAGTGAGCGCGCCTAGGAGAACCCCACAGGGCCGCTGCCGTTGGGCTCATCTCCTAGCGACCCTCCGTCCCTTATTCGTAATCTAGAGGATGTCTAGTAGCTCTATTCAACTATACTGTATGATAACAATGCCTCAGTCTTTAGCTCCTTGCCTGCCTTGTGCCTGCCGCGTCAGAGTCACCCGGGTGTGTGTTTTTGTGCGACGGATGCCCCTATATTTGGCTCCGGCTGCATGACTCGTAGTGGGCTCTCTGGTTAGAGGCGTGGTGGGAGGCGACGGGCGAAGATGGGAGGGGCTTGGGTTGAGTGCAAAGGAAGGGACTAATTTGATCAGCGCGCTAAGAAGCGAGGACCGCTCCGTTTTACTAGACCACATGTCTTATGTTTTCGCGCCCCGCGTTGACCCAGTGAGTTCACGCAATTTGCAGACAGTACAATAACGTGGCAACCAAGAGTCAACCAGTTAGTCCATTAGGGGAGAGGCTACAAGCTATGTGGTAATGACGGGGGAAAGATGTGATGGCGAACAATGGGTATTCCCGAGACTACGAGTGTTCCGCGACAGTGAGCGCCGTATGAGGATAGAGGGGGGGCGGGGAGAGGACCCCACCTGCTCCCCCCCAGCAAGTTATCGCCATTATACGCAACTTTAGGGATTTTCTTTATCTTTTTGAAGGTCGCTCCAACTGAGAAAACGGCTGCAACAATGTTGTGAAGTCTCTCAAGTAATTGCCATCCGAGTTTTGTATGCCAGTCTGACTCGAGGTACTGGGGAGGAGAATCTGTAGCACAGATGTAGACGAAAATGTTTGAGAGCCAAAACAGCCCTCTTCCCAGTGACTTCCTGTTGTTGGTTCGCAGGCGGGGGTGGGGGGGGTATTGGTTTGGTGTTTCACTTTCCGAAGCTGTCTCCCGTGTTGTCATTGTTTGAAGCAATCACCCGATTTATAGTTGCTGTGTTCTGATGAGTGTTGCAATGTTTCCAGGACGAAGAAGCGACGCAAGTTGTGGAGGTTGCCGAATGATTGCCGACCTTCGATATACCTGGGTTGGAACCTACTTCAAGGTTCCTCACTTCGACAGCCAGAAAGAATCGCTCTTAGCAGGTAGAGACACTGATTATCATTTGGTCAGACCAGTTATCTGTGAATACTAAACTAGAACGAGAGTTGTAAAGTAAACCATCAAACTGAAGGGATTGCCCACTGACTACCCTTTTTGGTCCAAGAACAAAGCGGGAAATTAATTGGGTCAGAGGGCAGGGTTTGTGAAAAGGTATAGGAGTCGAACATCGAAGGAAAACCAGCAGATCGAGAGGAGAAATGTGAAGCTGGGTCTGTTGTGGATTTTTTTCAAACATCACCCCCAACTACCTTTAACACGGTTGTTTGGCATGCCATGGATTTGGCTTCTCAGATGCCGTCCTGAAGAAATGGATTGGGACAGTTACGCAGTGTGATAGGCCAACCAGGGGGTTCTGTTGGGAGAGTCATCTACATATTGGTTAAATTCTTTAGAGCACCCTCAAATTAGCTGCGGTTTGTCACATATTTTTAGATTCATGGGAAAAACACTTATGAAGTATGCTGATATGTCTGTGGATAGATGGTGTTTTTTTGTTTCCCCTTTTTACCTCCAAAATTTATTGCTGACCGCTGTGTAATGTTAGGAATCCACTTGAAAATTGTGTTCACTGTTTCCTAAAAAAGAAAATTATGATTTAGTTAGACAGTGTCAACTTTTTAAGAAGACAGGAAAAAGGACATGCAACAGAGAGACAGATTACGAAGGCTTTGGTAACTGTATAACCGTTTAAGAAGGAAAAAGGCAAGCCTTTCTGTCTAACCCAACGAGTGACAACAAAGGACGGGCATATTCTTGTGTAGATGAAAAGTTAAAATTGTTAAGGTCACGTAGTTCATTGGGCACAATGAGCTGCGTCAGAGGTCGACAATGTTTCATTGCACGGCGGTGATGAAAAGTCACAGAGCCCATCCCCTTCTACGTCTGTGGCTTACTTACCGTGGCCTGAAGCAAGTGTGCTGGAGATGGAAGAGAGAAGGCTTTTGATGCCGAAGAAAATCTGACCTCGCAACCTGTATTTTTGCGACTTTTGAATGCCGGCGGCTTGCAGGCGAAAATGCTTTGCTGTTACCAGACTTCATGATGTAAAAAGCTTATTGATCAGAGTGAGTGTGACAGACCTCCTGTGCTAATGATTTGCAGGCAAAAATACGATTGCGCAGTCGAAGTGACCAGACTATCGATGACGTTAAAAAGATTCTTGATTTGATGGAGAGGGAGGGGGGTGGGGGTGGGGGGGGACAGGCGTCCAGTACTGGGTAATGATTTGCAAAGAGCCGCAATGTAGATTTCCCATTACCTAATCCATCTGGTATGCAGGTCTGTTAGTCCGTGTGTTAGTGGACTAGTGTTTTGTGGTGTATGTTTGTGCTGGGAGGTGGTGTGTGTGTGTGTGGTGTGTGTGTGTGGTGGTGTGTGTGTGGTGTGTGAATGGCGTTGGTGGGTGGTGGTAGGTGGTGGCTTCAATTAACGTCGCGTTTGCCACATTAAGTGAGATTAGGTGCTGTTGTGTGGTAGTGTGTGTGTTGTGTGGGTGTGTGTGGGTGTGTGGTGGTGGTGGTGGGGGTGGTGGTGGTGTGTGTCTTCAATTAATAACGTCTGTCCCATTAAGGATACAGGGGGGTGTGGTGTGGGTGTGGGTGTGTGTGGTGTGTGTGGTGTTGTGCTTGTATGTGGGTGTGTTGTGTGGATGGTTAGTGTGGTTGTGTCATGTGTGTGTTTGTCTGTAAGTGCTTCTAGGGAATGTGTGCATGGAAATTGTGCATGTGCATGTGTGTTGTGTGTGTGTGGTGTGTGTGTGTGTGGGTGTGTGCTGTGACTTACATCATGCTGTGTTGTCTAATGTATCTTTTACACGGCTAGATCGATATTGTTTGTTTTACAGGTTTTTTTTATTGCGATGATGTTTTGCAGGAAGGTGCAGCGGACTTGTGATGCATTTAACCCATTTCTGACTCATCTGACCAGAAACAGAACAACTGAGCCATTGACCCGGCTGTCTTCATCAGTTCACAAGAAAACACCAGGCGCGCAAGGAAGCATCCATCCGAAAGGATTTTTCACATAGCAGTTACAACCGACTGTTTTATGTTCTTCAGAAGTTATACAAGAAGCGAAGTAAGCATGAAGGCATGGTCGTAAAGAAATGATTGAGGACTCTGAGTGAGAGGTGTGCCTGCTGGCGAAAAGCCTTGGAGCCACGTCACAAAGTCCAAGATGTTCGAACAGTTCAGACTGGCTGACAGGCGTCCATATGGGGTGACGGATTTTCTTGACGACTGGTTGAGAATGAGTTGGTATCAGTAGTTTAGACTTTTGTTCTATATTTTGATCGGCTAGTCGCCAACTCTGGTAGCAAACCCCGTTGAACAGTGGCGGTCCCACACCGCGTCATTCGAACATCCATCCACAGTCCACAGCCTGGTTGGGTTCCTGCCGCGAAAGCCACGTGGAACCAGCAATGCGCAATGTAAGGGCGCAGTCATGGAGATGTGAAAGTCGTGCGAGAGGCAACCCCCCGGAAGAGAGACGCTGTGCACTGCTGCGCGAAGAGTCACTGTGGGTGGTGGTCTTCAGTTTCGGTCTTTTCCTGTCTGCCACACTAGCAGGGAAACACTAACTAAGGCCTCTTTTTCCACATATGGCTAGTGTGGAGCCGGCGTGAAGTGAGCTCTCTCTCTGGAGGGCGCGCAACCAATAGCAACGGAGGAACCCCATGGAATCGACCCATATACTGGTGACCCCGAGTGCCCCCCCCCCACGGCCCCGCCTTGGAGCGGAGATCGAAATGAGGTGAACCAGAGATCCGTGCATGAAGGGCCACAGAATTGCGACTTTTTTTTTGTCAATGCGTGATGGAGAAGAGAATGAGGGGATGATAAAGCTGCGGACTCGGATTCGACATTTCTGTCTTGAGACTGCATGCCAGGGCCTGTAGATGTAGTCGCTTAGCTAGTTGAATGAAGTATCTGTCTTCAGCCGGACGGGACGGAGAGCGATTAAAGACACCTGCGTAGGTTGGGTGACAGGAATTTGAGCAGCACTGCTCAGGGGCGCGTGCATTAAGAGTGGATGGAAACTAGACGGTGGGAGGTCAAGTCTTCCCAACTGAGCCCATCAAGGAGTTGACGTTTCTTGGTCGCATGTCAAGGGGTGGTGTTGATGAGCTGTTAGGTTTTATCTTTTTTTTCTTTTGTTAACAGCCTGGTATGTGTCGACGACTGAGGCCTGATGTGCGTCATTGGGACAGGTGTAACCACCTGTACCTGACATAAATTTGCAACATATATAATTCCTTGGTTGTTATGTCGTCCATTTATTTCTTGAAGCGAAGACGGGCGCACTTCAAAGTATACATTAATGCTCTGTTTCCATGTATCTGTGTACTATCTTTCTGTTTTTTCTTCTCGCAAAAGGATTCAGCCCTCCCCTTAGGCACTGAGAATTCTGGGTGTGTTGTGCGTCGACCCTTGCGCTTCGTGAGTTGCTGGGTGTCAGGAGGACGGTTGAACAGTAGTTTTCAAGGGGAATCATTGCTGTTCAGAGACCGAAGTTCTTTGACGCCAGTTTTGCGGCATCTCCACCGCCGTCCCTCCGCCAACGATCTGGCCAAGAGAAGGTGCGGAGGAAGTGTGGTCTTTGTTCTCTTGAGTCAAACACCGACGAAGCCATGGGGACATGGCAGGCGAACTCGATGGAGAGAATCAGAGACATACATGAACATATGAAACACGTTCCTACCAGCACCCAACCAAGCAGCCACACACACACACACACACCCACACACACCTAAAGTAGATGACACATTCATGTAGAAGTTCCACCGAAGCTGGCCGTTGTACCACCTTTGTTCTACCTGCATTCCCCAGCATAACTAGAACGACAGAAAGATTGTTGTAGATTCTCTTTTGCTCCGAACCACTTTGTTAAGCAAATTGAAAGTGCAACTCTTGTTACAATGTATGTAATCTCGCAAATTCAAGTTTTTTAATCTACACAGTACACAGTCTATTGCATGTGGCGAGCAGGTTGTATGTCGCATGTAGACAAATCGTCACGCCCTACATGTTCTAGTTGTTCGGTTACCTTTGATCAGGGCTGGGCCTATCTCACCGTGGTAGAGTTGCCAGATTGGATCTGGTGTCCTGGGGGGGTTGCAGGTGTTTGAATATTGGACCGGACCGTTTCGGTACAGGAGGATTATCTGCTCAGACGGTAACATTGAGTCTGACTCCATTTCAAGTAGCAGGTCCGTTCGAACGGAGGGCCTCTACAGTGTAGAGTTTCGAGTGTGTGAACGCGCATAATCTAAGACGAGCCCGATAGTAATCCCATCAACCAGCCTTTTCAGAAGAGAAGCCGAGTTGGCCGTTGGTGATGAAGGACCGTGACAAGAGAATGCACCTGCCAGACCGAAGTTGGAGCCTGGCGTGCCGTTAATGTGTGCGGGGAAGGAAAAACAAAAAGCCGGTCCTACGCACAAGAAAGCTCCACGCACTTGTTGGGTAGATGGGATTAATCCTTGCAGATGTCTAAAACAGGGACGTGTCCACAGAGTGTATCAGCCTGCTACGCGAGGAAAAGCAGGAGAAACAAACACAGGTAGCCGCATGAACCATCTCCTCAACATCCCGGTGTATGCGCTGCTACTCTAATCATATCTCTGGCACAAAATGGGCTAAGGTGGAGTGTGATAAATACATTCAGTGACGCGGTGTGTGTGGGAATTTTCTGTGGTTCCACCAGGGCAAATCAATATGTGTAGCGTCTCCATTCTCTGCGAGGCACTGAATACATGGACGTGTTAGTGATGTGGTTCTTTCTTGATTGTGTACATGGTAACCACTTACGTTCGCGCAAGGATTTGATATAGACGAAGCTCAGTAAAAAGTGGTGGGACTGTTCAAGAGGTTTCCTGTGTTTCATTGTATGTTAATGGATTGTGGTGGAGACTACTACAGTATCATATCAAATTGACTTTGCACTTGGCCACACTGTTTAGGGTTACACATGCATGGCGAAAAGCTGGAGGAGATGCGAGGCGTTATTTCCCGCGAGATTTGCGCTGCGAACAGCTGGGGGGACCGGGGCCAGAGTGTTCCCCTGAGGTCTCTCTATCTTTCATCTTTTCGATCTCGTCTTACCCCCGCACCCCCCCCCCTATCTGTCCCGCGTGTGATTAGACCTCTTTCTCTCCATCCTATCCCCCCCCCCTCCTAGTACTCTTTCTGTCCTCTCTCCTGCTACTCTCTCGTTTAGGTTTAAGTATTCCTATCTTGGCTAGGGAGGGCCCCGTCCGCACAGTAAATACACTTTGCTACAAAAGGGGGGATTAACAACCATGGTGTGTGATTGGTCCCGGATCAGCATTATACAATTGATGACTTTGAATTTGGGGGCCGGACAAAATTGTGACTGGAGAGGAAGAATGTCAGGCGTTTGAATGATGTTTAGTAGTAGAGATTAGCTCAGCGTGAGTGTTCCGGTCCCTCTCTTTACTTGTGGGCTATGAAAGGACTATCTGTTGTGGTTGTTTTTGTTGTTGGATTTGATCTTTCTCAGATACAAACTAACTCGTTGCTAACGTCTATTGTGCTACTAGGAAAATGCTTTACATCTGACAAAGCTTTCTGGTTTTTTTTTTGTTTTTGGAGCCCCCCTGCACAGCGTCTAGTGCCGTTTTTCTGTTGGTCATATTTTACCAGTTGATGGGTGTAGATGGCGCCTACCGTAATGAGTATAATTATCGGAATCTTAGTTTCCACCTGTACACAAGACAAGTATCCCCAGACCGAAGAAGGGAAGAAAGGTTTTTAGTTTTATTGATTCTTTCAACCAAACACATGCACATACCCGAGGCGTGCCACCGCATGCTTATACTCAGGCAATTATGTATGCAGCACACACACCACACCCACACATACAACTGTATCTGATTTACCGATCCATTCTGCTACATTTTAATGAAATTGGGAGAGGGAGGGATGAGGGGGGGGGGAGGTGTTTGTTTTCTTTTTTTTATGATGATACGATATTGTCAGCCATGTGCAATTTTCAAATTTTAAAAAGAAAGATTATTAGTTCATGTGGGATAATACAAGCAGATTACCGGCCAAAGCATGATGAATTTCAGCCTCTTGGGTGATTCTTCAGGAAAGAACAAAACAATATATAGGACTATGATGACCGACGGGAAGGGCAACCAACTCGTGTAAACTTTCAGCTTGCTCTGTGTAAGTCAATGAGTCGAATGGTTGTTCCTGTGCCGGAGTGGAGTGACAACTATGGCTGGGCAGGCGAGAACAGTTGCAGAGGAGAAAAAACAAGAATTGGCATCGTGGACTGACGCCATACCTTGAAGGAGGCAGGAAGGGGAAGGAGCAGACGCCACAGAGTCCTGGGGCGCAACTTCCGCAAGCTGAAAAA
Organism: Conus betulinus; assembly: GCA_016801955.1. Lineage (NCBI taxonomy): Eukaryota > Metazoa > Mollusca > Gastropoda > Neogastropoda > Conidae > Conus > Conus betulinus. The sequence continues at coordinate 6,579 of JADBJO010016245.1, read as the reverse complement.
AATAAAAAAAAAAAAAAACCCTGGACGGAGGACACAGATGGCATCGCCGTCCGAGGAGCTTGGGAAACATTCTGTGCTTGTTCGCCTGGCGAACATGGACGATTTAGTTGCGAAGGATGAGTAATGCACTAGAGGCGGAGATCTAAAATGAATTTTGAAAGAAGAAGAAATTATTTTGACTCTGTGAAACAATGTAGGCAAATGAATCACAAAAGGCAAAACCCGACACGTGTTTCAACCTCTTGGTTTTCTTCATCCAAGATGACATATTTCTCGGGACAATGAAAGTGGAAGAACAAGCAAGCACGTGTCTTTGTCTGAATTCGGTTGCCAGGATGGGTGTTCAACGAGTTGTTTCTTCATTTTAGTTCACCAGGGGTTGTTTATTTTCCCTGAAGGAGACCTCAAAGTGGTTGAAATGCGTAGAGTGCATGTTTTGTCTCATGATTGTGGGGTCTTCGTTGGTTAGTGGAGTATAATGATGAAGTTTGAAATTGACCAGATTTATCACTAGAGTGTTCCTAGAGCAGGGGCCTGCCTTTAGCGTGCTACCACACGGTGATTACAGAGATCTAGCTTGGAGGTTTTTGTGGGTTGATTAAGGTTTTTAAGTGTTGCCAAACGGTTGATATAATGATGGGGGGAATTTGGCGGTTGACGGATTTTGTGGGTACTCACATTCAAATTGTGTATTCGTAGACAACAGTAAAATGGTTGCAACTATGCAGCATACAGAAAATACTTGCTATGATTCTGCACCCATCCGAAGACAAAGGAAAACACCCCCACACACACACACACACACAACACAAACACATCACTGTCACACAACAAACAAATAATGGATTGATGTAAGCATGTAAGTGTTTGTTTCCACAAATTCGCTTTGTATTTTGTTGTACGTTTTCCCTGCATTCTCATTTTATAACAGCATTGAAGATGCATATCATTGAGAGGGTTCTTGTTTGATGGTTGGGCTCTGTGCGATGATTTTTTTTTGCCCACAACCGTCTAGAAACAATGACGCTTTGTGTGCACTCGTCGTTGTGGAGTGTGCTGGTGTGGTCAATAGAGCTCGAAAGGTTCAACCTGTACCCATGTTTGTACACAATGAACTACACTTTATGCGGCATGATGAATGTACCAACATTGTCTTTTCAGGTTGATGTACGTTGGATGATCGGTCAGATTTCAGATCGGATAGAGAACTAATGCTGTTGGAACCAGGACAATCAGCACACTGATAACCAAAATGTTTGGGCTTCTCCATTTGAGATGTCTTTTGGGGGGGGTCGAGGGTGGGGGGGGGGGTGGGTGCTATTTGTTTTTTCTCACGTCTGGAGGGTATGGGGTGTTGAAGGAGGAGCTTGAGGGGAGGGAAAGGATGCGGGGTGGAGGGGGGAGAGGACATAGGAGGAGGGATTTGTATGGACCATGCGGGTAAATGTGCTAAACTGGAAATTCATATTTTATTGTGTCTACAGATTATAAAGCCATAAAATATGTATAATATGTGAAATAAATGCAGTTGTCAAGCTGGGTGGGGGGGGGGGGAGGAGGGGGGGCGGAGGGGAGGCGGAGGGAGGTTGTTGTTGCCTTGAAGACATCCACAGCTAAACACAATATAGTTCCAGTGTGCCACAGAGTAAGGTCATCATTAAACAAAAGATTGACTTGACTGGTCCTCAGAACGTTTGGAAATTTGGTCGCATTGGAGCTGCTTGGAAAGAAATGATCCATTTTCCCAGTTTACTCCAGCACTGTTTTGTTTTGTTTGTTTGAATCATTGTTTGTGTTGTTTTATGTTGATGATTTTTTTTTTTGCAACCTGTTTAAATATTGTTTATATCGAGCATATTGCGTAACACTGGGAGTGGCCACAGTTGGCCTTCCCACTTTCAGTTCATCAGGACTGTTGAAAGAGAAAAAAAAAACGTTTATATATTCGACCATTGGAATCAATGTTGATTACTTGATCTCAAGGTTTAGCTGTAACAAGTGTTGTTTCGGGAGGGCGGAATAAGTACAGAGGGAATGTTTTTTGTTTGTGGTTTCCAAATGATATTTTCCACATGTTTGACACCACATTTTAAACTGGATATGTTTGTAAAGTTGTTTAAAGTGTTTAAAGCCCGTGTATTTTGTGCGTGGTGTTATATTTACGCAAAACTTGGCTACATTTTTTTTTTGTAATTGTAGATAGAGTGAATGGAGCAAATTTTTCTCTTGCAGGTTGTAAAACAAAAAATTTAGTCTGTTCTTCCCATAGTGGCGATTTAATTACAGACTAATTGTATGGCCTTTAGTATAATAATAATCAACCATAGTGAAGGTATATTGTCCCTCATGTTCACCTAACCCTCCGTGCGCCGCCCACACCTCTTCTCCTCTACATTATCAGTGTTGGACGTTTGTGCTCAGTTGCATTGGGTTTGGGCCGGGGAAGCTCGCTTGGCAATTAGAAGATCGCTGAGAGTGGGAGAGGAAAAAACAAATATGGTTATTTCTTATTAAACTACACAGCCAGCACGAAACTAGCAAAACACTTAATTAAGTTGGTTGGACTGTCAAAAAAAAAAATGCTTTTTTCCACAAACTGTTGACGTTTGTAATTTGTCATGGTTACAATTGTATCGTCGGTAAGTAAACTGGGGTAGATGGAATCATTATTTTGTTAATGCTGGAGCAGTATGAAAGGATGTCCTACTTCCGACCAGTGCTAATAACGATGTTTTGGGGTCGCATGAATCAGCTTTTTTTTCTCCCATTTCAGTTTTCTCGTCTGTTTATTTTTTGGGTTACATTTTGTTGTTTTTGATATGATTTTGTGTTTGGAAACATTTCGTTCTTGATGAAATCACCCTGTTTAGTCCTTGCCCGCAATGATGGTAAATGAAGGGTTTAGAATCTGCCTCTGAAAAAAACGACATCTCTTTGAAAATTAATGTGTAAGAGGGACACGTCACCAATCCAGTTTTGTTGGTTGTTTGATTTTTTGTTAAAGTCTTAGAGTTCCCCCCCACACTCCCGCCCCTCCCTTTTTGTTCTTCGACTCCACCTTTACGCCAGGTCAACCAATGCGTGTTCCTGAAGGGCGTTGTTCAATTATTCAACCGATGACGCTGCTCACATTTGACGACTTCCTGCCCCGTCCCCCTCCAGGCTCCGCGTGTCAAACTGGGCCCCTTTCCGCTTGCCGTCCGCCGCTGTTAGCCACATTCGGTTTTCGTGACCATGTGGTAAAAAAGGCAGAGATGCCTAATGGTTCCTACAGAAGACGAGTTCTCGGCTCGCGCGTTGTGGACCCGTGATCAAGCAGTGGTTAAGAAGAGGGCTCCTTGCTCCCGCGTGTTCTAGTAGTTGTGTAGTCGAGTGTCCCCTTAACACTTGTTTTGAACCGGGGGGTCAGAGGGTCCGCTGCAGTTGTTAGATGATGACGCTTGGATCCGCTTTCGGCGCGCGTCCGCAAGGGCCCAGTGAGGACACGAGTCGTTGGTTACAAGTCAGTGACCTTTGCTTGGCATGTTGTTTGCACATCATTTAGGTGTCTTGTGTTGATGTTTGACAGTGAGGGGGGTTACAGTATATGCGAACGTGATGGAAATGTGATGACTCTTGCTTCCGTTTCCTGCTCAGCTTACGTCAGGGCACCTGGTCAAGGACAATGTTGTGGTGTGAAGCAGGACTTTAAGGCCTTGTTTTATGTTCGTCGTAATGTGCGATGCATGAGACAGAGTTACTATTGTTAAAAATCGTTGCCATATAAGGTTTTTTGTGTGTGTTGTTGCCAGCCCCCACCCGGCCTTCTGGTTGCACGAGTGGCCCTGAGCAGGGAACGAAGAAGAGATAGTGTAGTCTCGTGTGTGTATCATGTGACATTTTTTTATTTACACAGCACCACAAAGAATCGGAGATTTTTTGTCGTCACGCTTTTTAAGTTTTGTGTGTCACTGCCCTTTTGTAGTTTGAGAGAAAGGTAATGTACGATGTTATTTTTTTCCTCTATTCCAGTTATGTATTTTCTCTTTTTTTATAAATCATTTAATCAGCTATTCCATTTTGATATTTTTAGGTGTGATATACGAAGGAACTCCCTATCCATAGCCTCCCGCCTGAATTTCTTTTGTTTCAGAAATCCACTCTGTGACAGTTGTTGTCGTGTAGAAGAAGATTCCAAAGGACAATACATTGATCTGTTTATGTCCATGTTATAGTCTTCATCTTCCCTATTGAATAGGAGTATACACCTGTGTTACTTAGCTCCCTGTTACCCCCCACCCCTCTCAGAAAAAAAACAAAACTTGTATCCTGAAACGAGTAGGGAATTTAAAAAGATAACATGATTGTGTGTGATGTGGTGCTGTTGCGGATGCGAGATAGGAAAAAGGGAAGAAAAAGTATCCCGCGACCTGGTGGAATTGTTCAGATGTCTACCATTTTGATGTTATGCGTGAAATAGGAAAGGAAAAGTATCTAGAACAAAGTGGAATTTTCAAGCTAATTGTGTGTGAGTGATGTTGCCTAGAAAAGATCAGGACATAAGTGGAATGGTCAAGATAATGTTTGTGGTGTGATGTTGCCATAGAAAAAAAAACGGTCTCCAGTGTCCATGTAAAAGTGGAATTTTAAAGTGAGTGTGGTGATGTGATGTTGACATAGAAAATAGTATCCAGGACAATAAGTGGAAATTTTCAAGATAATAATTGTGATGTGCTGTTGCCATACAATAAGGTTGTCTAGGACTAGGTGGAATTGTAAGAATAACATGACTCCTGATTGTGCTGTGCCGTGCTTTTGTACCAAAAAAAAGGGGTTGATGTCTGTTCCTTGTATGCGTGCTCACACACACACAACACAAACTTGTGTGGCAGCACCACACACACACACACACACACACGACTGTCTTCTGTGATTTAACACTGAACTTTTTTTCCGGTTAGGTTTGTACAGCCAACTTGGTAGGGCTTGCCCCTGAAATGATCACACTCTGCACAGGTGATTGGGGGATTGCCGTTTTTGTTTATTGTTTTTTTTCCTATGTCAAGGGGACAAAAACATTTGTGCTGAGAAGTGTGTGAAACAAACATTTTGCAGGGTCGGGGAAGGTGAATAAGGCTCCACCTTTGCATGGCGGGTGACATTATTTACTCCATTCAAGATACTGAACGGTAAAATGTTTGCTTGTTTTTATTTCCATGGCGAGCAACAAAACAACTATATGCATTTGAGAATGTTCCATGGAGTTTTGGTTCGGTTATTATGGTATCAGGTCCAAATTGTATACTGCAAGGAATTTCTCTTAGAAGTAAAGGTACACCACGGGTTGGAACGTTGAATTTTGTTGAAGGAGGAGAAAAGTGAATGCGACACCTACAGTGTCCTGAATGGGCTTCGTCTTTTCCTTAGCCGCGAGGTGGCGATTGGTTGTTTTGGTCAAGTCTTAGCTTGCCCTTAGGTACTGATGGTCAGGGAGGATAGAGCACAGTGGGAGGAAAACAAATCATATAACGCAGTTTCAACTTGATGCGAGGGGGTCTACAAATACGTTCACAGATACAGTTAGGCTAGTACATTATGATGCGCTTATGGCGATACAATACAAAAAGGTGTAAATGTGCGGCCAAGAAATCCCAAACAAAGCAGACAGTGCCCTTCTCTGACCGTGGACAGGAGAGAGGTATAGGTGGAACACTCCCCTAGAGGTGGACAGGAAATGGTTAAGGTCTCCGGGTGGTCAGGTGGCTGTTGACTAGCCACACCACACGGGTCTTTCAGGGGATCTACCGTGAAGCGCCCCAAGTCGACTGCAAAACATTTCTGCAACTTATTTACCAGTCTTTGCTTTCATGCCTTTGCGTGCAGAAGCTCAAGGGGGGGCCAGTTCCAGTCTCAGGGTATTCACTCCACCCCATAAGTTATAGAGTGTTGGGCAGAGATGATGTGGAGACCAAAAACATTTTGCCGAAGATTCCATGAAAACACTTGTCAGCGATGTTGTGCAGCCTGCTCGCCTTGTTGAAATTCTTGAAAACGAGATGAACATTCAGGGGCTGAGATTGGTAGGGGAAAATTTTCTAACAAAAATTAAGGTGGGGTTTCTCAGACGAGTTCTTTAAAGAGTCTTGTAATGAATGAGCTGGTGAGCCTGAACTCAACTCCGGTGGCCAGCCTGATTGGCCCTTTGGGTAGTCGGATATAAGCAATATTCCTTCCGTACCTTCCCGGTGGGAGAGAGGCGCAGGGAGGAGGTTTGGTGTGTAGTGTAGTGTAGTGTTAGTGTTGTGCAGTGCGTGTAAGTATGTAGTGTTGTGCAGTCAGGGCAGTTGCAGTTGCAGAGTTGGTAAGTGCATGTGCGTGTAGTGCAGTGAAGTGTCGTATGTTGAAGTGTAGCGCACAAGCACGTACAGTGAAGTGAGGGGTAAGTGTAGTGCCGTGTCGTTGTAGTCGAGCGTACACCACACGCAACCCCGCTGTCTCCCAGACCGATAAAGAATCACTATTCGTTAAATGTCTAGTGGGTAATTACTAATTAGAATGCACGACCGCTTCAGCACTGGGGGAAAGGTCAGCAGCGCTGAG
>JADBJO010016244.1:17500-41102 GCA_016801955.1 Conus betulinus | reverse complement strand
ACTGCATGTAGGATAATATGTGGAACGTACGGAACGCGTTTCCACAGGAAACAATACAGCCAAAACCAGGTACTTTTTGCAGCAGGTTCACAAATATCCTGACTGTGCTCTTCCTTTTTTTTTCTCTGACAAAAAATGCACCACCATTTATTTTCAAAGAAAAAAAGCTCTTGGGGTCCAAACAAGTCAAACCCCATTGGCCACCAAAATACACACCATTCAAGTTCTGATTCGTTCTCAACCATTTCTTACAGGGAAAGGCTTTGATGTTCATAAAAAAAAAAAACAGGCACGGACATGAAAATCACACTCCCGATCTAACAAGCTCATGAATAGGGCAGCAGTCCTCCAAAACCAACCACAGTTCGCTACTCACTACACAAAAACAAATTTCATTTCATCAACACTTCACAGCCCCTCAGCTCTCTCTTCCTTCTCTGTGTCATCCACACAAAAAGCATGCACGGTGAAAAAAACAACACCTCTCCTCTTTGATTCAACAATGAGAACAGAAAAAACAGTTGTCTCTTGTCAAAACAGGCCAGACATCCAACTGTACAAACCAGTTTTTCCCCTTAAACAGTTTACCGCCCAAAACGTGAATGTGGACACAACACAAACACAGTGGTACAGCCAATACGGTACTTTTAAAAACACCAACCTTCATCTAGCCCCCTATGCTACCACCATCACAACATCCCCTTATAAAAATAGATATTATAAAGATAAACAAAGAAAAAGAAGAAAGAAAAAAAAGAAAAAAAAACACTACTGCTTGTGAAATAAAATGAAAACATAGACAGAGTAGGAGAATATTACTTTTTAGTCACTCCCCGTTGCAATAAGTACAGATGTTAATCAACAAAATATGACAGAAATATTATGCCTATCAGATTTCTATGCCTGACCAAAGCAAAAAACTGCCAACAAAACACCCCTTATATTTTAATGTAAAATGACCAACAACAAAAAAAAAGGGGGGGAAAAAAAAAGAAAAAAAAAAAAAAAAAAAAAAGAAAAGAAAAGAAAACACATCAGTAAAAACAGGGAAAAGTACAAAAGGTAATCTGGTAAAAGACAGACACGAAACTGTTCCTTTTTCATGGGATGCAGGAACATCACTTACAAGAACGATGAAAATAAAATGCAGAGCGAAAAAAAAACAACAAGAAAGAAACAGCCAGCCAAGACATGTATATAAGTTTTGAACATGATCAAAACACAAACTGTAAGTCAATGGACCTTAAGAATCTGATGATTTATCACAAAATGGATATTTTTTCTTTTTTTTTGACATCAAGCAGGAAAAACACAAAAAAAAGAGAAAAAAGGAAGATGATGAAGAAAAGCAATCAGAAGAGAAGGGTGGGGGGGGGGTGGGGGGGGGGGGGGGGGGGGGGGGGGGGGGGGGGGGGGGTGGGGGGGGGGGGGGGGGGGGGGGGGGGGGGGGGGGGGGGTGGGGGGGGGTGGGGGGGGGGGGGGGGGGGGGGGGGGGGGGGGGGGGGGGGGGGTGGTGGGGAATTAATCCATGGGATCAGGGAAAGAAAAAAAGAACAATCAAGGGCCACTTTTTGTTCACAAAAACTGCAAATCAAAATACACTATTAATACTACTTTCAGTACTAAATAAAGTTCATTTTTCTTGCTGCTAAAAAAACAATTACACATTGGTATTAAGTATTGTATTTAAAAAAATAACTACCATTTGCAGAATTTAGAGCAGTCCCCCCCCCCCCCCCCCAAATAAACAAATCCCCCACCCCCCCCCCCCCCCCCCCCCCCCCCCCCCCCCCCCCCCCCCCCCCCCCCCCCCCCCCCCCCCCCCCCCCCCCCCCCCCCCCCCCCCCCCCCCCCCCCCCCCCCCCCCCCCCCCCCCCCCCCCCCGATGATAGCCCCGATGATAGCCTCCATGAAAAAAAAAAAAAAAAAAAAAAAGCTAAAGAGTTTTCGATATGTTTTCTCAGAGTAAATGAAAGTTTAAGACTTGTTCTTCTTTTCACATTCTTCAGGCTTTTCTTCAAAACTCATCTAATTATAGTTTTAGAAAATCACAGGGAAAAAAAAAAAAGATTAAAAAAGGAAAAACAAATTGGTCCGTATCCTCTTTTTACAAGTCTTTACTACAACCAAGTGTGTTTTAAAAAAAAAAAAAAAAAAAAAAAAAAAAAAAAAAAATCCATACCCCAAAATCTACCCCATCTTTCCCAACAACTATCCCATTCGACCCCACCCTCTCCATGAACACAACCATCATCAGGACTTGATATCGTCCTCAAAATCAATGCCATTGGCATATGTCATGGACACAGTGCCTTCATCCTCCTCCCCGTCATGGCACGGCAGCTTGTCGTAGCGGTCGTACGCCCAGCACAGCTTGCGTTGGCGGCGCATCAGAATTGCCAGCACCACTCCTGCCAAAGCAAAACAAAAAAGATGATGAGGAAACAGTATGGGTAAAGTTTGTTTGGGATGAACGGTGAAGGGCAGGGACAGGAGAGCAGTAAGTCTTTCTTTCAAATTAACCTCCCCTGGACCATGTCTTTCCATATTATACCCTAACATTTCTCTCTCTCTCTTTTTTTTTTTTCTTTCCCCACCTCTCCTTCTCTAGCAAGTGGTGGGGAGTCAGGCAACTAACTGAGAGCATTATCTTTCATTACAAAGTGATCATGTACACTGAGTCTTCCTTTCCTCTTCTCCTTCAGACAACAGCCTCTTTGCAGAAAAGGTCACCTGATACCTTGAGGTTACACATGCTTAGGAGGAATGGGAGACAGCAGAATGGAAAAACCCACTCAAACACCACTGCCGTCACCTTGCAATCATCCACTCACACTCTCGTGTTACTTATCCTGCCCTAACTCTCCCTAATATCCTTTCTACCTTTTCTTGGCATCTGATGTTTATTGATAATACGGTTCGACAGGCTTGGACAGTAATATACTCAGTCTGAAAACTGCGAAATGTCCAAGATGATCACATCTGTCTAGAGTTTGGGTTGGATAAAATGAAGAATGAAAACAATTTCTTATCCACAACTTCACTGTCAGGATCCCATTTTGCAGCAAACGTCGAGTTCAGTGATTCCATTATACAGGAATATAACCCCACCCCCATGCTCCTCCCTCAAATACCTTGGGCAAATGTCTGCTACACCTTTTTGATTTCAGGTGTTACTCTGTTTTCTAAATACACTAGTCTTCTAAACTCATCCTTTTCCTGAATCTCACTGGAATCTGATCCCCTTACCCCATGCACACAAAGGGACACTACCCATTTCTGCTCCCTCACAGCCAGCAGGAGAACAGAATGACAGTGCAACTATGGGAATTGTTCTACATGCAAAGGCGGGTAACAAGAAAGCTTGGCTCAACCTGTGTACTGGTCTTTCTCCTGGTTATAAGGGTGTGTGAAAAACTGGATTTATGTGATACAATGGGTTCTTTTTTTTTCAAACTTTGCGCAAATAAAACTTCAAAACTAGCGTTTCATGAGTTAGGATGAAAATGGGTACTTTGACGTCATGCATGCACAACTGTTACATCACCTTCATTTTCTCTGGGACTGGGAATCAGTGACTTGGAAGTATTCAAAGGAGAAGAATGAATTGCTCACTCCATTTCATTTTTCTATGTCCTTCTCTCTCTCTCCCTCTCTTGTCTCTCTGTCCCCTGTCCCAATCTGTCTCTCACTGTGGCTGTCTTTCTCTCCCTGTCTCCATTTCCTTGACTCCTGCCATTCTCTCTCTTTCTGTGTCCATTTCCCTCTCTCACCTCTTGCAACTGGTCCATTTCTGTCTCTATCTCATCATCTCCAGGGGAGGCCACTGACTAAAACGAAGGAGGCGCCAAAGATGATATGAGGCAGCAGACGAATGAAGCGGCTGCTACTGGGAGGAGGAGTGCTGGCAACCCTTGGCTCTTCGCAGCTTGACTATGCAGAGCCAACCTATGAAAAAGCCAGGCAAAGAGACACAACACCGCTGACATGAGAGCAGCTTCCACCTACTCCCACTCCTATCAGTGTGTCATCCAAATGGTGTCTTCACTCAGTTTCAAGCCTGTCTTGGTCTGCGCCCATGCAGATCTGTTACTAAAACTGAACATGGCGCAACTGGACAGGGGTTAAGATGATCAAATACCATGTGCAGTTTTCGCACTTAATTCAAAAACAAAATGTTTAGTGTGGGGTCGCTGATGCACCGGCGTTTGTTCAGTTTGTTGAGCGTACCTTTCTTTTTCTTTCTTTTTTTTTTAGTAAGCTGATTTTGCACACAATTGAGATCTACTTTGGTCTAATTCATTTGCTTGCTGTAGTAACCTTGCTTGTCTGATTTATTTGGGGGACTGTGCTGAAAGATCATCCATTGCTACTTTGACAGATACAACAGCGCATATAAACTGGTTTAATTTATCAGTCATTAAAAAAAAAAAAAAAAATCTTATTGGTCACTGAAATGTTTTACCCTTGAGTCTTGACTCTCAATGCATCTTGGATGTACAACTTCAAAGAAGCACCCCTTGATTCAGAGTGTGTGTGTGTGTGTGTGTGTGTGTGTGTGTGTGTGTGTGTGTGTGGTGCATGTGTGCATGGTGTGTGTGTGTGAAAAGTCAAATGCACGTTTGGACAGGCTGGTGTGTATGATGACAGTATGGATTTTCAACCCCAAAAAATGAGATTTAAACTGGAAATCGTTTTTTTTTTCTTCTTTTCTTTTTTTTTTTTTTTGATAAATGAAAATACATATTTTTCTCTTCATTCCCAGGCTTAAAAAGACAGGTTCCTGACTTTATTAAAACCAGCTTTTCAAAGAAATCTGGTTTCACTGCAGTGTTACTAACAAACAAACCCACTATAAGAGCTGTGTATGTCTGTGTGTATACATACATACATACATATATATATATATATATATATATATATATATATATACATATAATGCTGAACAATTGAGTAGTGGGGGAAAACAAGTGCAGGTTAACAATTCTTCCATCATTATAGTAATGATTTGCCAAAGATTTGAAATGAGAGAAAAAAAAAAAATGAAGTAAATGGGAAAATGTATATCATAAATATGAAAACCCTTCACTAGCTGCATGAGGAAACTATCGCAATCCCTCTCAAAGACAGATCTATATCTATCGCCTGCTCGAGGCCTTTCGTCCGCTGGATCGGACTCATCTATATATATATATATATATATATATATATATATACATACACACACACACACACACACTCACACTAAGAGCTGTGCATGTGTGTGTATATTATACACACACACACACACACACACACACACACACACACACACACACACACGGTCACACATATACACAGTCACACACACACACACACACACACACACACACACACACACACACAGAGTCACAAACACTGTCCAACCCCCCACCACCCACCCCCAACCCCACACCCCACCCCCCCCCCTTCTTACCAATGACCAGCAGGAGGACGGAGCACAGCAGCACCAGTCCTAGCACCAGCCCCTGGATGGTGCCGGGCATGCGGCTGATCCAGGAGCGGCTGCAGACCCCCTCAGACAGGCGCTGGCCCTCCCTGCAGCTGGAGCACTCACTGCCACCCGGCCCCCGGCACATCTTGCAGCTCTTGTCACACGGCAGGCAGTGTTTCTGGTCTGTGAGGCAGGAGTCACACCACCACCATCAAAATAAATAATAAAGGAAAAGCAAAACACGAGAAAGAGTGGGACAGTCGTGGTGATATCACCATGTTTTTAAGGTCATGGATTTTCTATTCATTATGCATGCTCCCAAGAAATGATAAAGGAAAAGAAAGACTCAAGAAAGGGTGGGACAGTCGTGGTGACATAACCATGTTTTTAAGGTCACGGATTTTCTATTCATTATGAATGCTCCCAAGAAATGATAAAGGAAAAGAAAGACAAGAAAGGGTGGGACAATCATGGTGATATCGCCATCTTTTTAAGGTTGTGGATTTTTTATTTATCATATAATGCTCAAAACAAAAGCAGTGAGGCATTCTGCTAATGTAAGATGTATAGTTTGCTTCTCTCATGAAATAATTATTGTGAAATCAATCAGGAACAATTACATGCCTCCTCCATCATCAGTATCCTGATTTTGCATAGTCTTCAATTCCCAGATTTTTTCATAACTTTCACGGAGTCTGGTTCTGTAATTGATTTCAAATTGTTACATTCCAATCTTAGCACAAAACCACACCTCTTGAGACTTTCGTGTGTGTGTGTGTGTGTGTGTGTGTGTGTGTGTGTGTGTGTGTGTGTGCGAGGAATTGCATTAGTGAGTCTTTCACTGTGCGTATGCGAGTGAGGAGTGAGAGTAATTTCACACTCTTCGAGTTCTCTCTTAAAGTAGCCCATTAAACATGCCAGAGATGAGTGAGTGGTCCATGCCGAAACACGTCTTTGACGGGAATGAGGGTACCTGCTGCAACCAAAACAAGACATGTTGTGATCCCTGACCCTTAAGGGGCAAAATTATTGAAGGCTGCCTTGAGGAGGGTCAACCTCTGAACAGACAGAGCTGGAGCCTACTGGGCTGCTGAAGCCAAGCCTGCATCGATGGGCTTGGGCAGAGCTTGCAGAAACTCAGCAACGAGCCCCCGCCCTTCCCCCCCCATCAGACCTCAAGGGAGGGAGACAACAATAGAACCTGGTAAGGAAAGATGAATGACCACTGTTGTACACACCTCACCCCCTGCTTTGTCCCTACGATGGCACTATGTAGGTTTGCGAGGCAGCAAACTGCCCAGCCTTTAAGCTCCAGGCTCAGCCTGTGTGGGAGGTGCCTGAGACTGGTAAGGCTGTAATTGAGCCCCTTTATCAACAGACTGATGGGTCTTTACTTCCACACTTCCCTGATCAGCCAGCATGCTCCAGATGGCTGAAGACCAAATGGGCGAAAAAGAATGACAGGGTGAAGGCAAGTGAGGCACGAAAGGAGATAGATTTGGGCAGAAAGCGGGCTACAGAGAATGCGGGGCTGCTCTTTGTCACTGAAACATAGAAGTAATCAAGAACATTCAGACTCTCCCTGTACAACCCCAAACGTTGAATATAAGCTTCTCCTTGAAAAATAATCATGCACAAACATGCAAAAAAAAACTAAGCTCAACTGATATAAAGAAAGAATGAAAAAACCTTAGCTGGTATGTGAATACCAGGGCCAAGAAAACAGTTGCCACATAAGAGAAATTATGACAGCATGTGCAAAGCACCATTCCTTTCAATCTTGCCAGCTCCAGCTGCCTGTGCTCCTTACATGGATGACTATAACTTGGCACCAGACAGGTTGGCAAACAGCTGCCGTTTATGGCACTTACAACCACTGTTTTTAATTTAGAACGAATAGGGGTTAGTTACCACCAAATACACAGACAAAACAATTAATAGGACAATACACAATGCATTTTGACCTCTTCGGTCTTCTTCAGGCAAAAAAACAAACAACATTTAGGACAGTGAAAACAAAGCTACAAGTGGTTGACTTGACTCCCTTTTTCACCAAAACAATTGACTCCTTTATAAATCAACAGGTCAAGCAGCCCTTGTACTGCGCACTGACCAGTACATCTTGTGGAGGATGCCACAGACTTTGGTATTACCTGCTTACATCCATACACAAATACCTATTACACTATTTCATTGGTCCTACTTCTACATGCGAAACCACTCACTGGCCGCACACCGCATGCCAGCTTCCATAAATGAATGCGTCTTTGAGATTAATGGAACTCAATCCTCATCTCATCAATACTTCATACGTTATCAGTTGGCTATCAAGAACAACGAACATTGTTAATGTTTCTCTTCTTTCGATTTAAATATAATAAAATACAAAATATTTTTCTAAATCTTTACCAGAATACCTTCGTTACTGCAAAAAACATCATTGAAATATTACCAGTAACGATGTCTCTTCTAATTTGATATAACACGTTTTGCCTGTAATTCAAGACTTACCACTGCTTCCTTCTAAGATCAATCCGCGTAAGGAACAGTAACTCCATACTACAGCAAGCACATTCACACCACCAGGGGCGGTAATTCAAGAGCACAAATTTTCTGTTCATCACGTGTTTTTTTCTGTTTTTGTGCCTGAACAACATCTCGGAGCATATTCTAATTTTTTCTTCATGGTGTGTATGCGTTTGTGTTCTGAAGATGCATTGCTCAATAATTCATTAGTCTGAAGATGCATTGTCAAAATTTGCCTGAAGACACACTGTGTGTGTACTCAATAAATTTGATAAATGCGGTGATCTAGAAAAAAAAAAAAATCTCTGTTTCCATCATTACCTCCGGAAGTTTGCCTTTGTATCCTAACATGTTTCTGTGCTGCTAAGATGAAATCCTATTTGATCTCAGAGGTTATTATAACTGTTGTTGTTGTTGTTACTATTTTTCACCTAACTATAAATAACACCATGCTTCTCCACAGTCATCAAGGCTGTAAAATAACATGGCGACCGAGTAAACGACATGCAAAGCTGCCAGCTAAGTACGACTGGGCAACAAAGTGAAATGGTTAAAACGGATGAAAAAACTATTTCTTTTTTAAATGCTTTCAGCACTGGACGGTTTAGACCTTAACTTTTCCCCATCATATTGCCAACACGGCAAATCCAACATTATGCTCCACACTCAACCTGCTTCCCTGCCCTGAGCCCCATAGCCCAAGTTCACAGTATCACATTTATCCCTTTCCTTATTATGTTACACATATCTTAAGTATTACAACTGAACTGTCGTCTGTGATCCTTCCTCTGTCCAGATCTGCTGCATGCATGAACATTCACTACTCTGATCTGCATGCCCTGTGCTCTGCGAGTCTGAACACTGGTACCAAACAAGTCAGCTCAAAGTTGCCCTTCATTTATCCAAACCTACAGTGTCAGTGCCCCAGTCAGGTACGCATGGACAGGTTCAGTTCACAGACAAAGTGAGTTCAGCACAGTTGAGTCTGCAATCACATAATGACAAAGTCATTGCATTGCTCCCAAACTCCAGCAGAATACTGGACCATGACCTTACTCGAGATCAACACAGCATTGCAACTTTGGAGACTCCTGCAGGGTCAGAAACTTTCTCTAAGCTAATGGGTGCTACTTGGACAGCATATGTCTGTGGGGTGGGTTTGTGTAAATTCTTGATTGGAGTAAAATGAGAGTGAGTGAGCGAGTGTGAGTGTGAGTGTGTGTGTGTGTGTGCGAGTGTGTGTGTGTGTGTGTATGTGTGCGTGTGTACGCGCGTGTGTGCGTGTGAAAGACTATGTCAAGGTGTCCTCGTAGCTAATATCATCATTTTTCTATTTTTTTCTACTCTTGTACAACTCATTGAACCTCAGTACTTCCATGGTCTATTTTATTGTTGTTACTATTTATCCTCTGAAGCCAGTGTGTCACACTCACTGAAATAGGTGCCCAGCATGCACTCCTTGGCACAGGTGTTGTGCTTGGGGTGGAAGCGGATGCCCGGGTGGCAGCTGAGGCATTCGATCAGCGTGGGGCCGAAGCAGGTCAGACAGGACTCATGGCACTCCTTGCACAGGCGGCCCTTCTTGTAGGTGCCAGCCGGGCACCAGCTCACGCAGGCCCTGCCCACAGCACAACGATCCATGTGTTTTCCTGACTGATGAATGGTGAGGACCGCTGAATGATTATACCAGCCTGATTGTCTACATGGACAGTGATCTGTGAAACAAGCATCTGAAGAAAATGACAGATCAAGCCATAATTAACACAACACACAGCACAGCCATGTACCTCAACATACCCCTGATGGTTTGGTTGGCTGGTGCGAAAAGAGAGAGAATGCAGAGAGAGAGAGAGAGAAAGAGAAAGCCAGAGACAGAGACAATACAAGACAGGTACAATAGCTTATGCCAAGTAGTGACTATTTGTAGACTATTTCCACATTTTGTTAAGGGCCTGTGTATCATCATTTGAACAGAGACCTACAAACCCTATTTTCGTCCACCAACTTTTTGAAGTCTACATACATCTCATACAATAAATATTTCACACGCACTTAGCATGTGATTTTTATGAAGCACTTTCACTTATCAAAGACAAATGCAGTGATATCTCACAAACTGAACATCTTAAACATTGCTCATCGTTTGAATCTTTCAAGCATCTAGTCCATAATTATATGCCTTCTCTTTAACAAACCAATCCTGAAACATACATTTACTTAGCATCATCTGTTATAGCATATGCAGGTATCATGCTTTCCCGCAAAACAAAATTATGAACAATTTGAGCCAGGCCTTGAGAAAACCTCAACAAAGCGTCATCTGCAAGAACAATAATATAAAGGACAGAGAGACCATAACAAGACGACCTTTGAAAACTTGCGATTCCTTGAATGAGGTTTCAAAATCGACTTTCTTTTTTTTGTTTGTTGTTGCTTATATAAGAACTTGTAAGTAAATGTAAGTACTTGTAAGACCTTTCTTGGCTATTCAAAATGTGAGGACTTATAAGAAAGGACCCTATAAACACTGAACAGAGAGAGAGAGAGAGAGAGAGGCAGACAGACAGACAGAGAATGTGTATGTGTGTTGTGTGCACAAGTGTGCATGCATACTGTGACGTGACGCTTGACAACACCATCCGATCGGTCCCACTAAAACACCAAACAAAAAAAAAAAATTGATTTCAAATCTATGCCCACCCTCCCCTCTCAAACCCCTTCACCACCCCCCTTCCCCCTCTTAGAATGGTGTGAGTCGCACGACTTGACTATGTGCTACAAGAAAAATTGCGTCACGGTAAATGCGTGCCGCCTTTCGTTCTTATCAGCCTACCTCCCTTCCCCTCTCTCAACCCTCCCTCCCCATGCGGTGCGACACTAACAGCGCGCGCAGCGTGGGGCGTGCGTTCTAACAATAGCCCGTCTCACCACCACCACCCCTCTACCCCGCGACACAAAGGCATGTGCCGCACTCTCCACCACCACCACCACCACCACCCCCCCTCCCTTTCATACCTTCCGTCCCTGTCCTCGCAGACACCTATGCGGACGCATAAATTAACTGAGGCTCAACGGCCAGCTATACAGATGCATAAATTATCCCGTGCCGATTAGGTTCAAACAATTTCCGAGGCGATTGGTGACTAGACTAAATCCCTCCCCCTCTCCCCCCTGATCAGTAAATGACAGGTCGTCTCAATTTGATTCGGCAAGCGAGAGATTCATATATGTAGGCACACACAGGCGCAGCTTCACTGACCCCTCAGGACTGCCTGTAGACAAGAACAGAGGAAGACAAAAGGGACAGAGAAGGCCTAGGAAACTCTTGGTAACTCTTTGATCTCAAGTCATTCACTGTTCATTCCCAGGAAAAGTGAGTTGGAACTCTGTTTTACATTTTTTGAATCTATGTATTGATTTCATGTATGTTGTGTGTGTTAACATTGTAACTTTGTACAAATGCTTAGCACCATTATCAAAACTGATGAATGATTATTCTGTGTAGTACTAGTAGTTTGCTGCCATCATATGGCAAAAAGCTCTCTCCCAGTGGTTTTGATTCTTTGTTAACAATCTGACCACTATTCTTTGTGTGCACCCTGACTTTGTCAGTGTGCAACTCTCTCTGTTAAGATAATATAATTCAATGATTAATTTTGATCAGGAAAACAGTATGCCTGTGCTAGGTAAAAAACTGCTACTCTGATTTATAAATACTGGTGATTATTGGAATGATTTGTAGTGCATGACTTTAAGTCTACACCACATGTGTACTTGGACTAAGTATAGCCCAAGTCAGTGTGATTTAATTCATATGAAACAACGAAGAGTTGTATAACTAAACCTGTAACATTGTATTACTGTCTCCTACCCTTTTGTAAGCTTAACTTAGCCATTCAACAAAAGTGGAGGTTAATAGTTATAGCAGAAACTCTACCATAGAGAAAAAACTTTGCTGGCTGAGTCTCACACCCTCTCTGAAAGAAAGAGGAAAAGGGTAAATGTGTGCACTCTACAAGCCAGCCATCATTCTCATCTACAGATCAAGTTCTCTTATCGCATCGCAGAACTGGGATCCTGGTCACGCTGCACACCACAGTGAACCAGGAGCTGGGACTTCGCCAGAAACCTGGGCACACCAGACAACAAAATCTACACCAGTGGGGCAGTCACCAGCCACAGGAGAGAACAACTGTCTTCTCCGAAGCAAAGCTAAGTTTGCTTACCACCTGGACTCAAACCCATCATCAGACCCCCTTACCCTCACTTTATGATGAAAACAGTGAGAACCTGTCTATGAGTACCATTCTGGCTACAGCACTGGGTGCTCGCCAGCAGAATGGATGTATAATACCCATATACATTCAGTGTAACGTAGACAGAACCCCTGTATGCCAACTTTAAGCTTGCTGCACAGAGTGTAAGTGAGTAAAGTAGGAGTGAGGAAGGGCCCCTCATTGTGGTAGTCCAATGAGAACTGAAACACAGCCTATGGAAGTGACACGCCATTTCTTATCTATGTATAAGTAATAAAAGTTGATGTGTGAAAGTGCACTTAACTTGTGTCAGTTCCCTGTTGTTCAATCGAATGCTGAATGTTTGAACTTCTCTCTTCAATTCTGTATCTCGGAGCTATAAGTACTTGTAATTAATAGTACAGGCCTAAGGAAAATTATCTCAGAGCCAGTCTTCCGTATTTTACCAATACCCGGAACAAATAAAAATTTCTTTGATGACTAGTACCGGAAAGTTGCTCCTTCCACCACTAGTACCACCTTCAAACGTAATCACAACATGTAACTCCAATCTTCTGTTGAACATCTACAGAACCATGCATGACTAATCACAGTCACCAGTGTCCTGTATCTACACACTACAAATAAAATCAGTGTTACAAATGTTGCACATGAACAAAAAGACAGTGCTACCAGTGTTGTACATCTGATCATGAACGGTAATCACAGTGCTATCAGTGTTGTACATTCAATCATGAACGGTAAATCACAGTGCTACCAGTGTTGTACATTCAATCATGAACGGTAATTCATAGTGCTATCAGTGTTGTACATTCAATCATGAACGGTAATTCATAGTGCTATCAGTGTTGTACATTCAATCATGAACGGTAATTCATAGTGCTATCAGTGTTGTACATTCAATCATGAATGGTAATTCATAGTGCTACCAGTGTTGTACATTCAATCATGAATGGTAGATCACAGTGCTACCAGTGTTTTACATTCAATCATGAATGGTAGATCACAGTGCTATCATGTTGTACATTCAATCATGAATGGTAGATCACAGTGCTACCAGCGTTTTACATTCAATCATGAATGGTAGATCACAGTGCTATCAGTGCTGAAAACCTGCACTGTATTGCACATCTACAAAATTACAAATTATACATCTACATAATTACAAACAGCAAATCACAGTATTACCAACGTTCAACATCTATGTAACTACACATGGTAAACCAGAGGTGCACATCTAATCAACTACAAATGGCAAGTACAAGGCATCAGTGATGTACATCTATAGGATAAAGTTGAGGGGCACAAAAGCACAACAGACAAGGCATTTCAGAACCTCTGGAGCAATGGTGGGTTTGACAGGAGCCAGCGTGGTGGGCTTAGTAGTGGCCGGCTTGATGGCATGAGGGGTGGTGGAGACGGTGGGCTTTCCCACAGGGTTCTGGGTAGGCTGGGTCTTGTTGCGCAGTCGCACCGGCTGGTCTTTGGTTCCATGGAACACCAGGCTCCATGACACCAGTCGACCTTCACCGACAGAACGATGGGGAAAAAATGCACACTTGTAAGCATGAGCCTCACGCCAGGATGTCACAAAGAAATCATGTTCTTCTTGTGTTTCTCACCGCCCATCCATCATTACCAGTTATATGACGATCCACCCATATTTCCTCCCTATTCAGGTCGTTTGGAGAGCTTTGAGTGCTAAGATGCCAATTTTGAGCAATTTTGTCTGTTGAAGCGAGTTATCACCATTTTCAAAATGCTTCGATTCAACCCAACAGCTGTAACATATCATCTTTCCCTTCAAAATGACTGTGACTGTGAGGGACCATGATGGGAGCTGTTTCATTTAACACAACAATAGAATATTTAGCAGCCCAGATGCAACAGAACGTCAACGACAGCTCAGAAAGCAATGGAGACTCACAGCTGTGTTGGCCCTTGCTTCAAATTTCAGTGATACAGGATACAGGGCAAGAAGAGGAGAATCTGCATCATCTTACATGTCAAATTGATTCCAGACATCCTGACTGAAGGTGAGTGATGCTAATAGCCACTCAAAACAAAAACAAAAAAACAAACAACAACAAAAAAAAACAGCCAAAACACAGACAGACAAAAAAACAGCAAATGACACCTACCACTAGACAGGGTTCCACTTTTTCACAGGAAAAAAATTCAAGGGTTTTTCAAGGGTTTCTAAAGGGGATATTTTAATTTTTAAGGGGCAAATTTAGCCGTACAATTGAAAAAAAAAAGAGTGAATAATAACCTTACACATGTAATCCAGCCATGATGATAAGGTGATTACACTTCTGTAGTCTTTTCCACGCTCAATATCATATACATTAAAAAAAAAAAATTTTAATGAAGTCTTTATACAGAAATTGAGAAATCAGAAAAAGAAAACTTTCAATCTGCTTTCCAGACCAGTATCTGACATGAATTTCCAGCTGCTTCTGTTTCAAGTCCTTGTTCAATTATTCATCAAAATGCATAACATATTCATTAACTCTCTATCGGCAGCTGCAGCCGAGGCCTCCTCTCTGGCACATTTCAGGAGGGAGCTCAGCAAACTTTACTTTTAAAATACAGCCACTGTATGTGCTGTCGTGTGGAACTGTGTGTGAATGGTTGGCGGGCCTGGACTAACCTAATGCTTGTTCTGGGCAGGATAGGGAGCAGGGTAATCCCTTTTGAAAAGGCAAATGTGGGTAGCCTTCCTGCAGCTCCACATTAACTGTGGTTTTGTTTTTTTTTTTTCCCATTTCAAAATGGAGTGACTGATGGCTGAGAATGAAGCAAAATGTAGAAAGAGAGGGGGTTAGTTACCGCCAAGGACATTGACAAACAAAGCACAGGACAAGACACAATGCAATTCCACCTCTTGGGTCTTCTTCAGGGGAAAAAAAAAAAAAAAAAAAAAAAAAAACCCATCACATTTAACATTTAGGACAGTACAAACAAAGAACGAAGAGTGACTTATCTGTCCATGTGGTAGGAAGAATGGCCACCAGACGGAAACGACAGAGGGGATTATGAGAGAGGAAGGGGGGGGGTGGGAGGGGGGGGGGGCGTGGGGGGAGGGGGGAGTGAAAACGATGGGGTTGTGTAGCTGGTGGTTTAGTGGGGTGTGGTGTGATATATATTGTGATGGTTGTGGTTAAGGTGGATTGATAATAATGCTGGGGGGGGGGGGGGGGGGGGGGGATTTTTTTACATATCATTTCTTTTATATAATTATATATATAGAAGGGATAGTCATGATAATGATAATGGTAGTAATTATAATAACTAGATGAATAAAATGAAAGTAACTGTAATAACAAAAAAATTAAGTGAATAAAAAGATAAAATGATTTTTTTGTTTTGTTTTGTTGTGTGTGTGTGTGTGTGTGTGTGTGTGTAGGCTAGCTGGTAGTAAGTTAGGGGGGAGGGGTGTGGTATGAATGCTGTCTTTTTGAACATGAAAGTAGGATTTTCTTTTCTTTTCTTTTAACAAAACAATAATTTAGCCACATTACCCATTTTCTCACATATGACATACATTCATATAGAGGAATTTGGATTTCAATTAAACATCTTCTCGGTTCAAGAAATCAATGGACAGGGGAATAAAACTTTGTTTAAATCTGACACTTCTGCATTTAACCCCGATCGATATCTTCGTCCTGACTGAAGAAGGTCATACTGATTTGCAAGGACGTGGGTCTGGTCACACGTAATCTTCTTCGCTTTACAACTAACACGGCACCTATATAGCTCACTCAGACTTTTTTGTCTCTCACCAACGATTTTTTTCCTCCCACGTTCACCACTTTCTCAAGCACATTTTCTGCTCTTCACAGTCAACCCACCATACCAACACATAAATGAGAAAAAGTTAGAACAGATTCCAAGAAGCATGAATAAAATGTCCGAAGAATGTCAGTATTCACATGAAATGATCGCAGCTTGCGAAGACAATATAATCTGGTTTGACATTTTTTGTGGACATACTCAACATGGGATTTAAAATTCAGCTTATTATCTATAAAAGTTCCTAAATATTTGTATGATTCAACACGTTCTACTTCAGCACCTTTGATAAAAAAGTGGTGGTACACAGCTTTTGGATTCTTTCTAAAATCAATCAACATTTTCTTTTTCGTTTTTGTTACATTCAGATCAAGATAGTTATGATCGCACCAGTCAACAAATCTTTGAACCTCCTTGAAGTAAACAGAATCAGAGTTGGAAGATCTACAAGTGCTGAGTCATCTGAATATTTAATGTACAAAGTTGAATCACTTCTGAACAATCATTTGTGTACAGAGTAAAAAGCACTGGTGATAAAACAGTACCCTGGGGTGCGCCAGTTGAAATGACTCTGGAAGACGAAACAACACTTTGATATCGAACAGACTGTGTCCTCTGTGTAAGAAAATCAATTATCCAAAGAATGAGCTTGTTACCCACATTTATGTTAATGAGTTTCTTTGCCATCAGATGTGGTTGTATGGTGTTGAATGCTGATGAGAAATCAATAAAGAGAATGCGTACAAAGGAGGCAGGTTTTTCGAGGTGTGAAAAAGCATGGTCTTGGTACTGTGTAGTATCTTTTAAAAACATAACTGAGGACAATTCTTTCAAGACATTTCATTGCAACAGATGTGAGGGCAACTGTTCGGTAATCATTTAAACAGCTTGGGTTGCAAGATTTCAAAATGGAGCGACTGATGGCGGAGAACGAAGCAAAGTTTAGAAAGGGTGGGGGTTAGTTTCCGCCGAGGACATTGACGAACAAAGTACACAAGACACGATGCATTTCGACCTCTTGGGTCTTCTTCAAGTGAAAACAAAATACGTAACATTTAACATTTAGGACAGTACAAACAAAGAACGAAGAGCGTGGGGCGGTGCGGCACATGTGGCGGTTGTGGTTGAGGTGGATTGATAATGATGTTAAGGGGGTGGGATATATATATACATACATATACATGTGTACATATACATACATACACACACACGCATACATACACATATCCATGCATCATACATCCATACATATATATATATATGCATGCACATACATATATATATATATACACACATATGCACACACATACACATATATATATCATACACATACCCATACATACACATATACACACATATATATATTATGCACACACATACATACATATATATATATATATATATATATATATATATATATATACACACACACACACACACACATATACATATATATATATGTACACATACACACACACATATATACATATATATACATATATACACATATATACATATATATGACTCTGTGCCAAAAGGTGTGCAAGAGAAGAGGACAAAGGGGTGGTGAAATGAAGGGTGTCAGATGAACAAGTGGAATGCATTGTTTTGAAAGGCCCACACCAAATAATCAGTGTGTGAAAAGGCAAGACAATATTGTGACTGGTTTTCGAGTAAATTGAAATCTTGTTGCATTTCATGAAGTATGACAGACATCAGCGATTACAACACAATCATCTGTTTTTGTTGCATTTTACTATTGAAGCTCTACAAAACAATGCACTTTATGTAGATAATACCAATGTTTTTATGAGCAAAACCTGAAAAAAGTGGTGCCAATCAATAACACAGGTATTACAGGGGTCATTTGTTGTAATCGCTGATGTGCGTCATAACATTTTCAGAACTTTTAACTGAACAAAACAATTTCCACTCAAGACCAACAGAAAAGTGCTCTCATCCAGTGAACAAACATGCAAACAACTATTTTCTTTCATGTAAATGTTTACTTTCCAATACAGTTGCTGTCTTTTGCAGGAAAATGAAAAATACGACAAACATCAGGTTTACACAAATCTCAAAAATATGTTAAAAAAAAACAATAATATTCAACATACAACATTTACCCAGGACTGTTGCTTAACTGCAGCTTTCAACCCCAGTCATGGAAAAGTATATTCACAAACAAACTTTGCTTGGTGTAACAAGATGCGATTTTGCCTGCATGTGTGCGTGCACATCCGTGCACTGAAGATAGTGCTTGAGAGCAAGACAGAGAAAACATGATTCTGTAAAAGCTTGTTTTCTTTTTTCTTTTGGGTAACAGTTTTTGTTTTTTTACAGTAATAAACATGGTACATAATTTAGTGGGTAGATCTCTCAACATCTTCCAACTGGATATAAGGTAAAAGTTTTCAATCATACAACAAAAATAGGGCACAACCCTGCTAGAGTCCAACCACATATACCTTTTCAAAATAAAAACTGAGACTAGTATATACAATTGTGTATTGTTCAAGTTAGTGATCAAGTGGGTGGGTGGGGTGGGGGGGGGTGGGGGTGGGGGGGGGGGGGGGGGGGCAAAAACACACACACAAACACATCCATCTCCCATCAAACCTAGTTAATGCACACCTACAAAATCAAAACACCTCTTCACTACAGCCTACCCCTGTCCCAATGGAATAAAGTATACATGGGGGTATTTGAACCTGAAAATGAGTTATGTCAACATTGGTAAAGATGACTTTGGATTATCCAGTGATTAAACCAAACAAGAACCTATGAAAGAATCAACTGGAGGAAAAAGTCAGGTAAGCCTACTCAGCTGATGGAGAACAACTGGCATCTGTGTGACGAAGCATTTTCATCCATTTCAAGCTTCACCTCTCTTTTAAAGGCCTGAACTGGTTCCCATGAAAATTCAAGACGTGCTGGAAATGAAAAGAGCTGTGTACCTTTCTTCTGTTCATAAAACAAAACACATGCCATTTGGCAAATTTCATCAGTCTCCTGCACCACAGCCAAGTACTCCTTCTTGTGCCACTCGACCATGTAAAAGGTTCCAATTTTGGGAACATTTTCTTGTACAGAGCTCTGGTAAGAACCACAGGCACAAAATGATTGGGCAACCAGTGCTCTGCTTGCTGGTCTGTTCTCGTTGAGGACCACAGGATGACCAATTTCCTGTCTGACCTGCAATTGGGAGGTCTGATGACCCTGTTGCAGTGCACTCTGTACAGCTCCCACCCAAGGTTTGGAAAAAACTGACAAGATAGGGCATCCGATTGCATAGGCTGCCCCAAAGAAAACCCACAACCCTGAGTATGTGGCATCTTGCACACACATGAAAATTTCTTGCTCCAAAGCGCCTAATGGGGACAGTTTGGTGCAGCCGATGTCAGTATAGCCACATCAATGACACTTTCTGGAGTGACAAGGTCATGTTTTCCGCACCACTTGCTGCCATCCAGAAAAACATCAGGGTTTAAAGCCATTGACATGGCAGTCCTACACCTGAGTTCTTCATGATGGCTCTCTGTGTGAAACAGCAAAAGACTCAGTGATCTGAAAAAGCAATTTCCATCTCCTTCCACAGTCAAAGGAAAACACTGCTTCTGAAAACTGGGATCCAAGAGAGAGAGAGCATCTGTGTCTACATTATGTTCAGCAACAGACAATGTGGAAGGGAAGGGAAGTGTGAAGTTCTCGATGGAATCTTTGAGCCTTCCAGCAGTCTCTTGGATTTCCTGCAAGTTTCTGCATTTCCGAAGACCTGCAGCAACAGAATGAAAAAAGGAAATTCTGTCAGCACCAGAACAGATGTCAGCATTTCCAGCACTAGATTCTGTGCTATCTGACTGAACACCTGGATTTTGCTCAACAGACATGTCCCCATCACCAGAGACTGAATAGGCAGGCAAAGGTACAGAGAATTTCATTTTCACAACTTTCCAGTTGCCAACAAAGTTGGAGAAAAGGCAGCTGCTCCAATCACCAGCCATACATGGAGCACAAAAACAAGCCAGTTCTCTTGTTGCAAGAACACTGTCCGCCAGAACTCGCAGATGATGGATCTTTCGCGACCCCGGGACAGTTTTGATCATGCTGGAATCTATGATCTCTCTTCTAACTTCTTTTTCATCCACAAGAAAAACTTTCTGAACTTTGTGAACACATGATTCTGTGCCCTCAGAGTAGCTCATGGTTTTTGTGCAGTGTTCAAACATATCATGTGCCCCTTTGATAGAGACCCTCCTGGAAGCAATGTCTCTTGTGGCATTTCGCTTCACTGCACCTCCACACCAATCAGAATCATTTTTTCCGTGGCGAGAGCCAAGAAAAACTTTTTCGACTGATGTGGATTGTGAGCCATGTATTTGGGTCTGCGAGAAGAAAAAGAAGGGCAGCTTTGATTTGAATTGTGCTGCACATCCATCACTGACAAGGATGATCTTCTCCATCTTTCTCAGCTGGGAAATGTAGGAAAGAGCCTTGTTAATAAATGTCTGTGAAATATATGCATCGTGATGCAGATCATCAGACAAAAAAACAAGACAATCACGTCTGAGTTCTGTGCATGATGCACACCTTGTATGAATAACAACAGGAAATAGTGTCACCTGTTTGTATGACCAGTGGGCACTCTGGGGCTGGTCTTGGAATTTACAGAGAAAATTCTCTGCAAAATCCATAGTGGCAATCGCCCAGTTCTCTGGAAGTTTTTTTCCTCAACT
Organism: Conus betulinus; assembly: GCA_016801955.1. Lineage (NCBI taxonomy): Eukaryota > Metazoa > Mollusca > Gastropoda > Neogastropoda > Conidae > Conus > Conus betulinus. The sequence goes on along the minus strand of JADBJO010016244.1, from coordinate 20,313 downwards.
CCTGGAGCTGATCTCTCTGCCATTCAGCATTAAACATATGTCTGGCAAGAGGACCCAGTTCACTCATCAACTCTTTCACACATTCATGCACACTTCCACTCTTGCTCACTTTCTCCATTCTCGATTTGTTCTCCACTTTCACCGTCTCCCACTTTCCCCATCTGATCATCTCAGCCAACTGAAGACCTAATTCATTTTCAAGCTTGGCCCTAACTCTGTCCCACTCCACAATCCAGACATTGCCTGTCAATGCACTCAATTTTGGGAAAACTGCCTTCATATGCACACATGCTTTCTTCTAAAAGTTGTTTTGACATTTTCCCGTTTGTTTGTCAACAAGACATTCAATCTGCCAAGCTTAGTTTTTTAGGGTTTTGGCAGATTTTCACACAGGCACTGACGGAACTTCAGTTTTGTCACAGACATGACACTTTTAGGTCTAAGCCTATAAAAGGTTCTAAGGGAGATGCTGGAATTCGTTTTGGCTCTGAAATCTTTGTACAGTTCTACAACTGATTTTGATAGTTGTTTTTTGTCTTTTGCTGATTTGCATGGAACTGCCATGGAATGTGTGTTATAAACTCTTCAACGATCTGTTTGTGCTTCCTCACTTGTTGTCTGTACAGTTCCTTTTTTTCTGAGGAATGCGACAGGAAGCGATTCGTGAACCCCACTCTTCCTGGTCTGGGTGTGCTACGAAAGGCATCTGCCAGGTTTCTTTTTGTGTGTGAGGGTGGCTTTGTCTCTTTTTCTGCACAGGTCTTTGACGTGTGTATGTAAAACTTTAGAAGGGCTGGATAGTGGTGTTTCTGTTTGTTTGCTTGACGTAAAACTGACGTCAAGCTCTTTTAGAGTTTGCTGTGTGTCTGTTGTTGGATGTTCTCACCAGTCCCTCTAAAAGAAATCCTAGTTTGCCCCTTAGCTCCTATCTTCTGTTTGAGTCTTCTGACAGACCGCATGTACGTATCTCTGGATGGGTACGGACACCCACTGTCCTGAAAATCCTGTTCAGCTTCAACAGCCTTTTCTGTTCTGGCCTGTAACAACATTTGTTTTTTCTGTTTTCTTTCTATAATAATATTCTCTCCTTTGCTCCCTAACACGTCTCTTTTTGTTCGGATGCTGGTTGGCTCTGTGTTTCTGCACAGCCAGTCGCACACGTTCTCTCCTCTGATCAGCTTTTGCCCTCTCTTGCCGAGTCGTGCGGGCAGGGGGATCTGCTTTTGCTGCCATCTCTGCTTTCTTCTTTGCACTGCAAACAAACAATACAATGTATTACAAATCATGCAAGAAAATGTTTTGTGAAAAAAGTGTCCTTTTACAAAAACAAAAAAAACAAAAACAAAAAAAAAAGCAGGGAGGTACTGGAATAGTGGTATTTGAAGGAAGATGTGTGTATATTTGTGTGTTCTTTAACATTTTATTGCACCATTTTTTCTGTCAAGATTTTTTGAAACTGAGAAAACACACACACACACACACACACACACACACACACACACACACACACACACACACACACCAACTTGAAAGACAGATTTTCTACCAAGCTTTTATGCCTGCAATGGTGAGTGCACACTAGCTTGCACAACTTGCTCAAAATCAAATGCGAAAAAGTGCATCAAATTGATTAAGCATTTTATCATCATTATTCAACATTATTATCATTATTTTTAGCATCTGTAATACACTTTCTCTCCAATGAAAATGCAGCAGACATGCACATAATGCATATACTCACGCATAGCGTGCTTGTCTTTGATTGTGAAGCAGCCGCTCGTGTTCCTTATCCTCAGACGACTTCGGTCTCTGACGATACTTCTGAGAGACCTCCTCCTGTTCTGCTCCTTCAGTTTCTTCATAGCGGCCAGGATCTTCTTTCAGCCGCTTTCTATAAGCTTCAACAGCTGCTCTGTTTCTTGCTCTTCTGTCAGCATCTTTTTTGGCTTTGAGGTCAGCATTCTGTTGCTCAGCATGCTTCTCAAATCCCCCATCAGATGAAAAACGTAGTTTATATGCCTTCGCCATCTAGTCAGGAAAAAAAAAAGAGTGAATCTTTGGTCATTCCAGACCACACGCTCACACACACATGTATACAAATCCCCACCCCCACCCCATTAATAAAAGCTGTATTAATGACTCAAAGAAACGTAAAGCTGTATTAATAACTCAAAGAAATGAAGACAAGTTCCTTAAAATTTGTCTTTTTTACTCATGTGATTATAGAAAACCGTTTGTAATGAGGTGACTAAAAATTAAAGCAAGATTAATGATAAATCACAGCTTCCTTGAATTTAAAAAAAAAAGTAAAACAAAAAGAGAGAGAAAAAAAAACTAAGATCCCGTGTAAATCTGACGTATGTCATCAGAGAGAGAAGCAAAACGCTGAATGGAGGCAGAAAAACTGTGGTTTGGGTTAATTATTATAATGGAGAAATAATGACTAAGAACAGGAAGCAGACAGGAGGAGGGGGGAAAAATAAATCTTTCGATGAAATCCAATTTAAAGCTCAAATAAACTGAACTAGCGTAACACTGACGTCTGTCATCAGATCGTTAACAAAAGCATTTGTCCGGCGTAGTCGACCAAAGAAACGAGTGGATGACTTGCTATATCCACAATCGAAAAGATGTGCATTGCTAAAACACAACTACACACCAAGAATTATCAATCTCTGTCAATTAAAATCAAGACAATTCAATGACCAACGTCATTTTTACCCCGATAGACGTGATGATGACAAACGTCTGTCTTACGCAGTTGCGTTGTTGTTTGTAAATCCGAACGAAAGTGACCATTTAACTGCCAGAGC
>JADBJO010016244.1:0-10000 GCA_016801955.1 Conus betulinus | reverse complement strand
ATGGTAGGGATATCTGCAGTTTTCAAGGGTTTCAAGGGCCCTTTTTGACCCAGTTGAAATTTAAAGGGTTTTCATACCAACCTGAACTCTCTTTTAATTGTTTTTAAACAGTCCTCCAGTTTCATTAATCATCTACAACCCTAAAAAGCAAGTTTGGCAACTGTGTGAATATTAAGAAAAAACTGTAACCAAAAAAAAAAAAAAAAAAAAAAAAAAAAAAAAAAAAGGAAAAATCCTGGCAGGAAAACTATAATGGAGCTGGGCATGGGTAGGAGGGGAAGGTGATGGTCTGGGAGCGTGGGGGACAGGGAAGGTGGGAGACAGACAGGACAAGGGACAGTCGGACTACCTGTGCCCTACCTCCGTTCAACTGCGGGCTGTTGGGGTTTCCGTTTTCAATCTCCAAGGTCCACTGACCCTGTGGGTCCTCTCCCCAGAAATGGACAGACAGCAAGGGCCAGTCATTGAAGCCAGCTGATGACATGTCATTCGGGCGTCGGGGCAGTATGGTAGATCTTGTCCCCTGTGCACACCATGGAACATTTCTGTCTGATAATCTTTGCCTTCAACAAATGTGACTTTATGTATGCAAAATCTTCTCACTATTCTCTTGCAAAATGATAATCTAACGCTAAAAAAGTTTGATCTTAAGCACACTGTGACAAAGCATTCAAAGGTTTGAGCAATCACACAAGCATACACATGCGCACACACAGAGAAAAATAAAAGCGAAAATGCTGGTAACACACTTGAGCACTCCCATTTGACAGAATCAACTGGGGGAATAATTCATTTGTGGTTGCAAGCAGAGAATACACACATATACAGACACATACACTCAAAGAAAGGAAGAAAGCAGACAGACAGACAGACAGACAGACAGACAGACAGACGAGAGAGAGAGAGAGAGAGAGAGAGAGAGAGAGAGAGAGAGAGAGAGAGAGAGAGAGAAATTGTACTTCTTGACAAAAAAAGTTTGCATGCACGCACGCATGCACATACACACAAATTTACACACTACAAGACAGTGGTTAGTTTTACAAAGAGACAAAAAGCAAACTGAAATAAAACTTTTCATAAAGAAATAATTCAACTTCTGGCACCTGAATAACCCCCACCCCAACACACACACACACACACACACACACACACACACACACACACACACACACAAAAAAACCAAAGCACATGAGATGTGTCAGGGTGTGGACATGCAGAGTGTCTGAGCGTCTTACAGGGGTCTTGTGACATCTGGGGTTAAACACTGCAGGACCTCAAGGGACAAACCTTGGGTGAGGTGAGGTGGAGCACAATGTTCCCCCGAGGGCGAAAGCTGAGGGAAATGCGACACTGCACATGCTCCAGGAACCGCACCTCCCCGCTCTGATCCTTGCACCCAGTGGAGGTGATGATGGAGGTGTACTTGTGGCCAGACAGCGGTCTGCCAACACACATGGGATTATTACACACACAGATCACTGCACACACATGCACACAGTGGCCTGACGGTGGTCTACCAACACATGCATGACTATTTACACACACACAACACACACGCATCATCGCACACATACATATACAGACACACAAAAAATACAATAAAATAATAAATGCATTTCCACGCACATACACAAACCAAAATGTACAATGAGTTATTTCTCCAACAACTGCTCTACATATAACTACTGAAGACGAAAACCTAACAGTAAAGATGATGCCTTTCAGTGATTCATCACCATTCCAATATCCTCACATCTGTTGATTATACCATGATAATATGACTAGTTTTACAACTCAAATTCTTCCACGATCATTGTACACACAGACATGAGTAAATCTACTGACAATATGCAAATATTTTTCAACAGACCATCATTGTTAACACTGAAATCATTTCATCTTTAGACTAGTCCGTCTGGGCACCCATCCTTGAAATGCAGTTCCATCCATCCATTAAAATCACTTTAGCTCCATCTTTTATCTTCTTTGCTTTACAAATGGTTGCGCACTCATCCTCCACAATCAACACAAACATCTACCACACTTCAGTTACTCACTGCTCTTTTTCTAGAGAGGGCTCCAGGCACTCATGTTTCTCTGGAACACTGCGCCACTGCAGCGCAAGCTCCACCATTCTGGACGCGTCCATAAGTCCATAGCCATAGCGTAAACTCACTGTGACAGACCAGCATTAGAGAAATTATTACACATCCAAACGAAATTCCGGTTACTCTACACACAAAGCCTATACAGTGTACTTCATCAAAAAAGCATGTTTGTTTGATAGTATGTCGCATTTCCTAGTCTTTTTCACACCAACACTTCATCTTTTACCATCTATTTTTGTTTCACTTCAGCCCTCATCGACCAGCTCAAATGCATCTGTCTTTGTGTGAAACTAGGATCCACTATCCATGAGAAACACACGCACTTTACATGTGCCACAGCGTAAACACTTTGTTGCATCGCACAACCGCTCTAGCGAATATGAAGCAGAATCTTCTTTATCCTCTGCCATATCTACAGTTTACTCTAAATCAGAATGGTTCCCTCAACTGGTACAAAACATCAGAAATTCAAGCAGAGGAGGGGAAAAAGTGCTCAATTTTTCAAACAGTAAACTACTGCTGTTTGGAAAGTTTGAGCATGGTTTGCACCGAGTCTGTAGCTCGGATGACAGAAACACCGTGTCTGAACGTTTCAAGCTAGATCCCCATATAAAAGATCACTTGGCAGTTCATGGTCCACATTCAGTGTTTGACTGTCCTAGTGGTTTCAACGTTGCGTTGGAGCAGTTCATTTCCTCCAGTTCTCCTGGGATGATTACTGCTTGAATCATATCAGCTGGAGGACAATGGTGTTACATCTAATGCAACAACAGCAACAACTGCAAACCGTCATGGTGCATGGCTCAGTATCACAGGTTGAGGACTGGAAAGTTGGAGATCAAAGCCATGCCGATGGTATAAACTTTGTGACATTTCTAACACAAGCCGTGTGCTTTGCATTGAAAATGGGAAGAACAGGAACAGAAAGTTTGAGTCTCATCCAGTTTACTATGAAGCTTATAGACAGCGACTCAAATTTTCTGATGCACACTGCAGTGGTTGTACTTTTTAGGTCTACCTAATACTAGGATATAACATGGTGGAATTGATGGAGTGCTCTCAATGAATGCACGTGTACACACACACACACACACACACACACACACACACACACACACACACACACACACACACACACACACACACACACTGAGACACAAATCTGCATACACACACACACACACACAAACACACAATGAGACACAAAATCTGCACACACACACACACACACACACACACACACACACACACACACACACACACACTGAGACACAAATCTGCACACACACACACACACACACACTCACACACTGAGACACAGATCTGCATACACACACACACACACACACACACACACACACACACACACAGAGTCTAGATGGACGGGAGACCTGAGAAACAGAAACCTATTTTCAAAAACTGAAATTCTTGGATTGAAGAAAAAAATGATTTATCTTTCAAAAGATGACATGTGCAGTCAAACCTTTATCTTCTCTCCCTTCCCTCTCCCCCACACACACTCAATCTACAAAGAGGGGAGACCTGAGAAACAGAAACCTTCTTCGAAAAAATGAAATTCTTGGGTGAAAAAAGAAAAAGGATTTTTCTTTCAAAAGATGATGTGTGAAGTGAAGTCCCCCCCCCCCCCCCCCCCCCCCCAATCCTTACAGCAACAAAAGTACCTGAACTATGTTATATGTGTACTGAACACTGACACCTTCATAAGAGAACAACACATACACTGACAATAATCACACACACACACACACACACACACACACACACACACACCATAAGGTTGGGGGGTGAAGGAGTTTAGAGTGACTGACATAAGTATGAATGACATGTTTAGAAAAGCAAATCATAACGCTGAGTTGATGGGGACCCCATCTGCCCTTTTGACCCTCCTGGCACTGACCTTTGCGACCTAAAGCGTTGGTAACCCACTGTCCGTCAACCATGGGTTCTGGCCGCGACGTCATCAGTGTGATGTACTGCACGTCACGCCAAGTCAACTCAGGGCTGTCCACATCAAATACAACATTAAAAACATTATTGAAAAAAAAAACAAAAAAAAAAAAAACCTCTCTCTCTCTCTGTATATATATATCAGTTAAAGTCTTACAATGCCAGCAGCCTTCTGCAGTATCAAATTTTGAAGATGCTATGTGACTTGCCATTTTCATTTTCATTTACTTCTGGTCTTGATCATCTGCTTACCTTAACCATAATTTACTTAGACATATGGTTCTAAACAGAAGACAAGAAAACAAAATAAAACAAAACAAACATATGACAGTTGATACAAGTTTTCTTGTTATGCAAACAGCACCACAGCTGTGCACTGAATCTGGATGAACCAAATGATCAACACATTCTTCAGTCTGGTTGCAATGTGAATAAAGACATCACCACATAAATCTGTCCGGTTTCTTGTATTGCTGCTCTTTATTACACACACACACACACACACACACACACACACAGAGAAAAAAAAGTGTTCTACAATCACACAAAACACAGTAAGATTACATCTCACAGACTGTCCAGATGTCTCTTCCCTGACCTGTACACAAGTGTCTGGTATGAATGTTTCAGCCACCTGTGAGATCACCTTGTCAGTCATTCCCCATCAACAAACTGAACACAACGCATCACACATTCTGGCACTAACTTGCTTCCAGTATGAGGGCCACGATGCCGGCAGCCAGAGGGGCAGAGGCAGAGGTGCCAGTGTGAGACTGTGTGCAGCGCTTGTGAAGGTCTACTGTCACCTGTCACACACACACACACACCACACCACACCATGCTCAGTATCCCCCTACTTCATGGCCAGCCTTTTTGGCTACAACAAGCGCATCAACACGCCAGAATGCAAACATTTGAAACGCCAAACAACAACAAAATCCCGCCTTTGTATGTATACCTGTAATACCTCAAAGTGAGAATGCAGCCATGTAAGCTTTTGAATATTAACAATAAGCATGAATATAATAACTTGGAGTGGCAATATTTGCAAATTAAAAAGAAAGGGAAATTAAACTCTTACTGCTCGAATTTACAAGGTGTTGATATCTTCACTTACTTACTTCCATGCACATTTAGAGTTACAAGTGCCCAAAGGTGGATAATATAAACTGTCATTACTTTCACACACACATATGTCAAAATGTTGACCAACACTACCACACTCACAATTTGTTTCTCATTGTAAGCGCCACTGCTGTAGGTGGTGGCCAGAGTGGAGGCACATTCTTTCCAGGTACCAGGGCTTGGTGCCATGCTCTGAGGTGGACGAGATTGACAGGGTATAGATGCTGTTTGCATAACCATCACAGTTGCAAGAGTCTTGTGCGCTGCCTCCATTCCCAGACGCCCACACAAAGATGGATCCTTTGCCACCCCGTCCCTGTAGCCATTAATGACAAACGCTTTAACACAAACTTACTCTGCTGACTTCGAGTCTGCCAATCATGTTGAACCAAGAATTGTAAAACACAGCCACAAGCAAATACAAAACCAACAACCAACAGAAGAAGAGAGAAAAATATTCTTTTATGATGATATACAAATATTTTGCGCATTTTCAATTATTCTTAAGGAGTGATCAACCTCTAAGCCAAACTGGTTCAGGTTTCATATCTGCACTTCTTTCTGTGCACTTCACTTACTTTTCTGATAATATCAGGCACTATGTACTATTATCCCCCTGGGATGGAAAAATTCAATGTTAACAAAATGCATAGTCCATGCATTGTTAATGCCTTCTTACATCAATGCAGTTTCATTGCCTTGAAATTCAAAATGATTGGACAGAGTTGTTGTTTTTTCAAAGTCTGGCCACTGTGACTGTTCACATTCCCTGAACATATGGGGCACACTCACATATCTGATGCCATTTTCAAAGTGCTGTTCACATTCCCTGAACACAGGACACACTCACATATCTGATGCCATTTTCAAAGTGCTGTTCACATTCCCCGAACACAGGACACACTCACATATCTGATGCCATTTTCAAAGTGCTGTTCACATTCCCTGAACACAGGACACACTCACATATTTGATGCCATTTTCAAACGCCTTCTTCGCCAGCGGCCCAGGACCATCCACCACTCTCCCATCATCATCAGGACCCCAACTGGCAGAGTAGATGTCAATGTGGGAACGATTGAAACTCAGAGACGCTGCCTCCACCGCATCAAACACCTCCCCGTCCAGCATGCGCACACCTGCATCCAGCAAAGAGGACTGAATAACAGATGATTTTATGTCTGGTTTTTTTTTTTTTGACAAAAAATTCAAATATGTCCATGCATATCAGCAGATATGTCTATGAATGATATACCTATATATATATATATATATATATATATATATATATACAATGAAACAATAAATTCCAAGGATAAGTACCGAGCACCAGTCCAGCACTCTTACAGAGCAGCTAGGTGTTGCAATGACTGCAAGAAATACTGTCAGTTAGGCAGAATCATCTACCACTGCAGATATGAAGGCTTATCACTCCCCTATTTCTATAATCTGAGACACAAGAGCAAGCTTTGTTTATAATTCAATATTTCTTGCAGTCATTGCAAACACCTAGCTGCTCTGTAAGTTGCTGGAATGGTGCTTGGTACTTATCCTTGGAATTTATTGTTTCATTGTAATTTAGTCCCTTGCAGATTCATTCCAAGAACTGGCCCTCAGCACTTGTGTCTTAAGAGGTTATCTTTTTATATTTTCTACTTTTCACAAGAAAATGTAGCTGTTTTGCTCTTTCATGATTTTTCTTTTGCTTCTTAGGTGGCACCTTTGGTTGGTTTTTTTTTGAAACTCAGCAAACATACTATGGTATTGCACACCAGCCTTTTTCTGGTATAGCATTCTTCTTAAAACCGAAAAAGGCAGAGAGTCAAATTACCACTTTTCCGCGGTCACTGAGGAGAAACAATCAGGTTTTGAAATACCGGTATCTGACCAGGAGTTATATGTTAGTGAGCTTTCTCCCCATTGGAGATGGTCTCCTGCTTTGGAGACTATAAGCTGCTGAAGGTTCATTTTGAGAAGCATTTATTTATTCCCCATTCACCCACTCAAGCACATACTGTCAGTTAGCTAATGGAGAGAGAAAAAAGAATGTGTGAGTGTGTGTGTGTGCGCGCGCACATGTGTGTGTGCGCGCGCATGTGTGTGTCTGTGTGTGTGTGTGTCTCTGTGTGTTTGTATCTGTATGAGTGTGTCTGTGTGTCGGAGGTAAGTGTGCACGCACATGTGTACATATATATATGGTAAAAATGCCCACCTATTCACAACCGCACTCACACCTCACTCTAACTGACATTCGTTTACCTCCTATTTTGGAGTCGTACGCAATGCCAACTGCACATTGGGAGTTGTTTGCTGTTGCTGACACCTCTCCAGCACACCTGGTTCCATGCCTGACAAACAAATATTGGTTCAAGCCTTTCCTTATTTTGTTCTATTTTTACTTAGATATATAACAGAGTCAGTCAAAGCAATCACTTTGTTTTGATTCTGGGGAGTGTGTGTGTGTGTGTTTGAGTGAGTGTGTGGGTGTCTGCATGTGTCTGTATGTGTCTACATGTGTACATGAGTGTGTGGGATGTGTGTGGTGCGCGTGCGCACATGCGCAAGTGTGTGTATGTATATGCCTGCATGCTCTGACCAATGAATTTGATACACTCACAGGCTATGTGATGTGTGTGCATGTGCGCGTGCATGTGCCTGTGCGTGCACATGTGTGTGTATGTGTGTGTGCACACACACAGGAGGACTTGCATGCATGTGAGACAGACAGAGAGACCTTGCCCCTCGTGGGGGATTTTGTGACTTCGAGACATAGACACTAAGTGAGACAACGTCTGTAAAACTACAGACAACAAACCCAGTGCATTTGCAGTGTTGTGAAAAGATCCTCAACCCAATGTACCCCTTACGGGCACACTGGGTCAAGAAGAGTTTAAACCTTCAACGCAAGTCTGGTGCTGATGTCTAAATAAATGATCCTCTCCATATCGATACCAACGGTTCGGATGCATGAATGATGCCAAAGCAATGCTGAGCAGTATCATCAATGATGCTGTACACTACAGCAAATACAACTGTACAGTGGAACTGTGAACAGTTCAGCACAATACAGTGCACAATACAGTTCAAAACATGCATACTGGACACAGAAGCTCAGAAAGATGCAGGATGCTATGACATAGTTTAGCATATAGAACAGAATTACACAGAAAAAGAACAAAGCTGAAGACAGGACAGCACACACACACACAAATGCATACAGCACACAGCAACTCAGGATAGCACAGGATATTGCTAAAGAACATAGAACAGACTATGCACAATGAAGCACACAGTGAACACAAAATGTGTGTGTGTGTGTGTGTGTGTGTGTGTGTGTCTCTCTCTCTCTCTCTCTCTCTCTCTATTATATTATATATATATATATATATATACATACATATATATATATAAACACACACATACATACATACAGCACAGGGCAATTCACAACAGTAGTGGACACGTCATTTCTTAGAGTCTAGAACTGACCCAGGCAGATAATACTGGAAGCCAGTACTCAGCAATATAGCAGAGCATAGGACAATGTAGTGTAGTACAATATAGTACTGAACTGAACGATACCTGAGAGAACAGTACAGCACAGACTAATACAGCACAAGACACAACAGTAGAATACAGAACAATGTACCGCGCTGTAGTGTACAGAACCACTGAGAACAGAACAATACAGCGGGCCTGGGTTTGTACTCAAGAAAAGGGAACAAAATGTGCAAATCATTTATAAACTAGTAAGACCCACATGGACAAATTTCCAAACTCAGTATATACAGCTTAAAAAGAAAACCACTTGGATATCTCCTTATTTTCATTTCAGGGCAGAGGTTATCCACTACAGTACAGAAAGCACAGGACAAAACAGTAAAACACTGGACAGCAGGGAACATTTGTGTTCAGTTCAGTACAGTACAGTACAGTACAGTACAGAACAGTATAGTACAGAACAGTACATTACATTACAGAAAGTACAGGAGAAAGCAGCAAAACACTGGACAGCAGGGAACATTTGTGCGCAGTACAGTACAGCACATTACAATACAGAACAGAATGGTACAGAACAGTACATTACAGTACAGGGTAACACAGCCCAGTGCTGCAAGGTCGAGCCACGACGACAACATGACAATAACAACACAATATAAACTTCAGAGCTATAGACCATCAGGAGCAATATATCCATTTATAACAACCGTTTTCTGCTGAACAAGCAAGGGAACAAATATTGATCTTAACAACAGTTCTTTTTCTTCACCTACAGCATACTACGTCCACCTCAGATGATGGACACAGGTGTGTAAATAGAGTTATGGACTTGGGTTTAGGACACAGGGATGGGGGAGGGAGTTGACAAAGTCAGAACACATGTTCGTTTCACCTGGTATGTGCGTGTGCCTGTCTAACTGTCTGTCTGTTTGTCTGTGTTCTTAACACTGTGCATGTGTGAGCTGCGTTGTGCGTGTATATGTCTGTATATCTCAGGGTACGAAACAAACAGAGATATACCTAATAAACTGACATAATAACTGATGCTTGTCTGAGGAAAGTATCTGTACATTAAACTTCATTAACAAAGCCTGCATGCTCACCCCTGTTTCCTTCCTTGAAATAATAAATGATCGTAATGTATTAATGCATCAGTGAGGAGTGTACATGGAACTTGCAACAACTGCTAAGCTGGGAAGTAGAGATCAGAGAACCATCCTGACCAAATAAGCCTTTATGATCAGATTTTACCTCACTGCAAATGTTATCACGACCACTCAAGGGAACAAACAAAACCA
>JADBJO010016243.1:0-41105 GCA_016801955.1 Conus betulinus | reverse complement strand
TGTTTTAAACTAAAAAAAAGAAATATCGAACCCTAACAGAACCCCAACACATTGTATATCGTTGGAAAGCTCGCGGCTTGATCTCGCGCGCCGAGTTAACACAAAGGGTCGTTTAGACCAATGGAAATAACTGTAAGGGAAAAACTTGGCGTAAACACATTGAAATTGAGAACCAATCAAAAGGCCGGTTTGAAATTCTGCATAGTTACCTTGCTCATGCGCTGCTAAGACCGATTTTTTTATTGGACCCCACGAGTATTTCCGTTGAGTTTACTGAAAGGGTCAACATGGAGAAGCGAATCGCCGCGTTGTTGAATTTATCAGTGACTGGAAATATTTACGGAAAAGAAAGTGATGCTTGCCAAGAGCTTGTGCAAGACTACTTTACTGCTTCGAATGATGATTTTGAGAGTGATTCAGATAGCAGCGAATGTGTGAATCAACGGCAGACGAGGTGAACGAATCTATCTCGATCACTGATCAAGAAGAAGGAGAGTTTGAAGAACGGGTCGTCCGAATCGAAAGTAACGAGGCAGCATGCGAACCGATGGATGAAGATGGATGTCAACAGCAACTTCTTCGGCAAGCACAGCAGTTTTCATGTCGGTGCACCCAGAGATAAAAAGTATACCGAACGAAGGAGAACAGAGACGTGGGTGTATAGGCCAGTTTTTTTCACCTGACGAAATTGTGGCGATTCAGCTTTCTGTTCAGGATTTGGACAGAGGTGAGTAATTTCATTTTTGATCTACAGACCTGTTCAAGTCAAGTGTGTGTAGACCTGTGAGTGTGTGTGTGTGTGTGTGTGTGTGTGTGTGTGTGTGTGTGTGTGTGTGTGTGTGTGTGTGTGTGTGTGTGTGAGTGAGAGGCAACACCAGTGTTATCAGCCTGCAAGTTATGTGTGTTGATGTGTTTAAAAATTTGTGAACAAAACACATGCATGTATGCATGTGTAAACAGTAAGTAACCTACATGCATGCATGCTAAGTTGTATTTTGTGTGTATAGTTTTTATGACAGTTGTGATAATCCTTTTGATTTTTTTTTTTTTTTACTAATAACTTATGACAGGGTTGACTTAAAATTGTAAGGCATACATGTGTATAATGTCAGTGAAATGTCCATTAGGTTGTTGCATGTCTATAATCACTTTTATTCAGGATGGGGGGTACTGTATCATGAATAAATGTTGACCTTTCAACAAATTTCTAGTTATGAACACATGAAAGCGAAGATGTGTTAATCATGATACTAATAAGTTTCTCATTTTTTCTTCTTCTGTTCTTTTTTCCAGAGGCAAAAGACATGCTGATCCTGGGAGTCATCAGTGCATGCATCAGGATGGGACCAACAACTGAATGCAGCAGAGAGAAAACAACAGGCAGAAAGGCAGAAGCCTCGCTCTACATACTTCTTCATGGGCAGGCAGCTTTGTACCACTGCCTTGAGAAAACTTTTTATGGTAAGTATTGCACATTCAAAATTAAACAATCATCAAAATTAAAGAAAACATGAATACACAGAAATATTTAGTAACCAAATTTAGTAACCACCTACACAATTAATGTTCTGTTCTTTTTTGTTTGTTTGTTTGTTTTTTTTTTCATGCTTTTCTGTCTTTGCAAAATGCAACTGACATTTGTACCACATAAACTGATAATTTTCAAAACAATGAAGTTGGTTTGAACAGGAAAGAAATCTCTGAGTGTATCCTATGAACTTCTTTCTCATTCTCTTTCATAGTTTTCAAATAATGTCAGTTATATCTTCAATTATATATGATTTAACATTGTTGTGGTTACTTTTATTTTTATTTCTCAGATAGAATCAACAGGCCTAAGTTTTTGTCATGATCAGACTAAAATAAGGATTGACAATAAGCTTTGTATACATGTAGTTGCCCTTGTCAATAAATACTGTTTGAATCACCCTCAAATCCAACAAATTTTGATCCCAGCAACAGGTTTGAATCCATTTGTTTTGTTGCATCTATGACATTTCACAATGATTTGGGGGGGTGGGGTGGGCTGTTGTACAGTATCAGCAAGGACAAGCTGCAAAACCTTCTTAGCCATTACAAGGAGAAATGGTCTTGCGCCGAGGAGGAAACTTAAGTGTGGAGGAAGAAAATCCAACACTGCTTCCTTGACCCTTGCTGACACGGATCATGTGAAGAGCTTCATTCTGCACTACGCCGAGGACCATGCTGTCAGCCTGCCTGGAAGGGTACCTGGCTTTAAGCGAGATGACATAAAAGCTGCTACCTTCCAGCCACACCAAGAGCCGTGTCTACCGAACGTATGCTGAAAGTGTCGACAGAGCAGGTAATATTTTAGCGCTGTAAAACTGTTATTTTCTTGCGTTACTATACTCTCTCTCTCTCTCTCTCTCTCTCTCTCACACACACACACACACACACACATACACACACACACACACACACACACATATGCAGAGAAACACATACACGTGGGTACACACACTACACAGTAAACATCATGCTGTATTTTTAGCCCCCCTTGAGCACATTTAAGAGCACATCTTAAGTTTGCATCTGTGATTGATTAGCAAGTGGCGAGTTATGTTGAGGAGGAGGAGAGGGTATTATGTGAGTGGGAGACAGGGCAGTTAGGAAAGGGATAGTTAAGTCACAAGGGTGTAGTCCCCGAGGAAAAGTGACATAGATTTTTTCTTTTCTTTTTTGTTTTTTAAAGAACTGAAGAACAAACAGATTTTAGGACACTTTTCAAATATTCCAGATTTATGTTGTAAACTTTTTTTGCCCCCTCACTGCTCAAGGTCTCTACAGGTTGATGCTGCTGTTAAGAATTGATTTGATCGGGGAAAATAGCAACAGATCATTGTTGTGTGATATATACATTTTACTTGTATGTGATTACAAGGCTGCTGCATATTTTCAGGATTCAGAAAAGTTGCTGCCTCAACATTCAGGACACTCTGGCTGCAGCTGTGCCCCTATGTGGTTGTAGCTCGCCCAATGACTGATTTGTGCTGGAAATGCCAAAAAAAACAACACACAGATCTTCCGCAGTGCCAACTTGACTTTTGAGAGAGAGAGCGAGCTGGTTCAAGAGCAACAAGCACATCTAAGTCAAGTGGATGCTGAGCGGCAATTTTATAAGATGCTTGTTGAAGAAAGCAAGATGGCTGCAGCTCAGTTTGGCATCACAAGGCTACACCGAAGTCCTCCCAACACCATAGATATGGCAATGCATTATTCTTTTGATTATGCCCAACAAGTGCATTACCCAAGTGATGCTGCACAACCTGGCCCGATATACTTTCTGACCCCTCGGAAATGTGGCATTTTTGGAGTGTGTTGTGAGGCCTTGCCACAGCAAGTAAATTATCTGGTGGATGAAGCAGTTTGCATCAGTAAGGGTTCAAACAGTGTTGTCAGCTACCTCCACCACTTCTTCAGTAGCTACGGTATGGGGGGAAAAATCTGTGCACCTCCATTGTGACAACTGTGCGGGCCCAAAACAAGAACCGTTTTGTCTTGTGGTACTTTTGTGGCGGGTGTGATGAAGGGCTTGCACACAAATGTCACATTAAATTTCATGCCCCCAGGTCACACAAAATTTGCACCAGACTGGTGCTTTGGTTTGCTGAAACGTTGTTTCCGGAAATCTGACGTACACTGCTTAGATGACTTGTGTGATGTGGTGAAGGAGAGTACGGCAGTTTCTGGATCAACATTCCGCAACTTGTGGGCCATGAAGATGGAGCAGTTGAGGTGCCTACATATGACTGGCAGGAATTTCTCAGCCCGGCCTTCAAGCCCCTTCAAGGCATCAAGAAGCTGCACCACTTCCGCTTTTCAGCCAGGCACCCTGGTCGACTGTTCTACAGGGAGTCCCTGGCAGATGTGGAAAGCAGCTTTGACATGACCACTTTGAGGGCCTTCCAAAATCTGCCAGCCATGCCACAGGAACTGCGGTCGTTAGGGCTGAACCAAACTCGCAAACAGTACCTCTTCCAACATATCAGAGAGTTTGTGCGAGAAGACAAACGAGATGTTGTGTGCCCAGACCCAGGAAATTAATTCGGTTTTGTGTTAGTGCTGCAAGAGTGACTGTGTGTTCATCATTTCCTGCTGGAAATATGAATTTTACTGTGGTTGAATTCTGTGCCAGTGGATGTGTGATAGGACACTTTCCAAAAAAGCAGTGTGTCAGCTGAGGACTGCCTTATTTTCAATGCCATACAACCTTGTCGGAGGCTGCTTGGAGGTCGGTGACTGCATGCATATTTTGCTTTAAGTTTTATTGTCAATCTTAAGATATCATCAGTATTCAATTTTAAAACATTATTAAAGTGCTAAAGAATGTAATTTCACATCTTGATGACATCAAGTTAGTGAAAGCTGGGCTGGCAAGAGGACGGTTGTGCTTTCTCAGATGTCTCATTCTCTGTAGACATGCTGCTATTTTGTAATAATTACATCACAAAATAAACAATTTCTGCTCAGGTTTGCTATTAATTACTTGTTTTAATTGGATTAATCATAGTAAGATTCTCAGATTGAGAACAAAGTTTCACCATGTGTACTTCATCAGCAATTTCTGCATGCATCTAAAAAGTTTTCAAAATGTGTAATATGTTTGTTTTCACCAATACAAACTAGGCATTTCTTGTGGAAATAAAGTTAGAAGAATAATGATTAACTCACAAAGTTTGTGTTTATTGTGTACAACTCTTAAAAGTTGCTGGTCCAGTTTTAGCAAAATTACTATAAAACAAACAAAACTTTAAAACAGCAAATTTTCAGGTTATCGTCACCACCTAAACTGGCTTTTTAATCAACATTTTCCATCCATGAGGTTTTTTTTTAAGGGAAAAAAATTCATAATAGGATGAACCTAAGCTGGTTTCAACTATAAGCAAAGTTACAACATGTTTGAACCTTGGTTGCTATGCAAAATTTGAAGTCAAAAGGGTTGAAACTTTAAAGCCAATTTTCTCAAAACTAGTCTGTCGACACCACCGTATTTCAAAAGGGCATAACTTTTTTATTTCTTAGGCTAGAGTAACAATTTTTACACCAAATGAAAGAGAATTAAATTACCTTTCCAATGATATACATATCTCTATACCCCCCCAAAATTTCAACTTAACCCTGGTTTTGTCATGACGGGTCACAAATGAAGAACAAGCTGTCACTTATCTTTGGCATTAAATCAATGCCCATCTTGCACCGAATTGGATGAAGACAAGTGATAGCTTGTTCATTTTTCGTTGTTCTGAGTGTTGTGCGTCTTGCCTGAAGAAGACCTAAGAGGTTGAAACATGTTGTATTTTGTCTTGTGATTCTTTTGTCTATGTTTTGCAACGAAGCCTTAAACATACTTTTTAAAACTCTCCCCCTGACAGTTCTACCACACGTGCACTCCATAACATCTCAGCTTCCTTAAACATAATTCTTACGATCTGCCGCGACAGTTCTCCCTCATGTGCATCCCAGCACATCTCAGGCTTCCTTAAAATTACTATTTGAAATGTACCATGACAGTTCTAGCCCACGTGCATCCCGGCCTGTACCTGAGGTTGGTCTCCTTGTGCTGGAGGAACTGTCCCAGCTGGTTGCAGGCCCGCACCAGGAGGTTGGGGTCGGAGTCCATGTGGATGATGAGGCTGATGGCCTCGAACAGCACCGCGTTCTTGGCGTTGGAGTGCTGCATCTTCTTGGACTTGGGCGGCTCCTGGGCCTTGTTCAGGATGGTCTCCAGGCACTCCGTTAGCCGGGTGTGCACGCTGGCGTCCTCTGAAACACACAGCCCATAGGCTTGTCTGTGAACACGTGTGTTCCTTCCTGTTCATGAAATCAGCAGTCATACAGGCTGCGGGTATAGATGGGGGGTGGGGTGGGGGATGGGGATGAGATGGGATGTTTTTCAGAAAATAATGTTTACGGCAGAGAGGACTGAATTGCTTGAAAAAAAATGTTTGCGGTTTCAAATCCTTAATGTTAATCTACTAAATGACTCAGAATTTAGGCAACTGAACAAGAAAACAGAAACACCACTGACACATCTCCCATGAGTCAGTGATGGTATCAGTGATCAATAGCAACTGACACACATAATTACATAAAAGACCTGAAAAAAAGACTGGTAAGCGTGACGAAAAGTAAACTCTATGAACCAGCAAGGCTTTGGCACTGAAATTTTCAAATCATGAGAATCCGTGATCTACAGGACTTTCTAGAGCTTGACATGGGAGTTTCAAATCTTTGGACTCTCAAGGCACTGAAACGGGTTTTCAAATGTCAAGGAATTTCAAGGTCCTGCACAGGGGTATTTCAAATCTGCTGAGCATTTTCCACAATTAAACGAGGAGTTTCACATCTCAAGGACTAGCACTGAAATGGTAATTTCAAATCTCAAGGACTATCAAAGCCTTGAAATGGAAGTCTGTAATCTTAGGGTTTTCAAGGCCTTGAGACACGGGGTTCAAATCTGATGGAATTTCAAAGCCTTGAAATGGAAGTCTGTAATCTTAAGGGTTTTCAAGGCCTTGAGACACACGGGGTTCAAATCTGATGGAATTTCAAAGCCTTGAAGTGAGCATTTCAAATTTCAAGGATGTTCACAGCACTGAAATAGGTGTTTCAAATCTCAAGGACTTAAATGTTTATCAAGAAAATGAGAATCCCAAGTCAATTCAACAGTAATTTGAAACTCTCAGCTATAAAATGTTTCTAAAACACACTTCAAAATTTCCCAAGTGTCACTTGTGTTTCCAGTCATGATCAAACAAAGGCATGTCCCATCGCAAGCCATTTGTATCCTGACCTGGTGGCGGGTAGCTCTGCAGCAGTCTCAGCAGTTTGACCGAGAGCCACGGGTTGGGCACAAAGTAGTAGGTGTAGTCCTTCAGGTCGGTGTAGGAGGACGTCACAATCTGAAAAAGGACACACGCAGGGTGACTCTAAAACCATGAGCAGGATCATGAGAAGCTCGTGTTGTCACCTTTGTGAACATCCGTGCAAAATGAAACCACTATCCTAAAAGCAATTCTAGATAAAGGAGAAGGAAAAAAGGCTAACAGGAAGCAAGCAGCAAAACAGACTTGACACAAGATGTCAAAATTCTATTCTATGTCCTTAAATTACTTTTACCACTATGTAAATGTTGCATCTACTCAGCCAAAATAACAAATGCCACTTCTGCCACTGTTAATTGTGAGTTGGAATGAATGGCATGGGTGCAATGCCTCTGAGGTGGCACAGAAGATGGGACCAAAAAAACAAACAACAAAAACCAACAAAAAGCACCTCTTCCACCCATTTTGTATACTGTACCTATAAATCTACATCTGGCATACGGTGAGTAGGACACCATCATACATATATATTACCTACACAGCATATCGTGTGTCACAGCACATTATTTCAGACTCCAAATCTGAAAACTTCTAAACTAATAAAAAAAAAAAAAAGATAAATAAAACAGCTACAAAAAAGTAAAGCTAAATCATCAAACAAAACCAAAGGTTTGATGTGGACATCAAATATTTTTCTCTGCTTCCTTCATTACACAAAACAGAAGACAGAATAAAAAACAACGAAAGAAAGCTCTGTCTGACAAAGACCCTGATCGTAGACAAGAAGGCAAACGATTCTAACCATTTACTTGAACCATACATTCTGCTGCAGCAGGCCACAGTGAACATATCATGCGCAGCGTGTACCCACCCTACTGAGTCTGGACACTGCCAGGGAGACACAGCCCTTGTACTCCTCCGGGTTCTTCTTCACCAGGGCTTCGATCAGGCTGGTGGCTGAGGTCACCACCCCCTGAAACCATCCACACCAATCGTGTGTCACAGACTGCTGAATCCTTCAACAACAACTTAAATAGTATAACACTGCCCCCCCCAAAACCATCCACACCAGTCGTGTGTCACAGACTGCTGAATCCTTCAAAAACAACTGAAATAGTATAACACACCACCCCCTGAAACCATCCACACCAATCACGTGTTACAGAATGTTGAACTTTTCAAAACAACGTAAATAGTATAACACCACCCCCTATCCACACTAATCGTGTGTTACAGACTGCTGACCCCCTCAAAAACAACTTAAATAGTTAACATCACCTCCTGAAACCATCCACACCAGTCGTGTGTTACAGACTGCTGAACCTGTCCAAAACAAACAAAATATAATAGCATAACACCATACCCTGGAATCATCCACACCCATCGTGTGTTACGGACTGATGAATCCTTCCAAAACAATTCAAGTACAATGGTATAACACAGATTCAGAAAGGAAAAAAACCAAACAGATCTGTACTTCAGAGCACAGATCTTCAAAACAATGATTCTTACACAAAAGAAGGCAAAAACCAAACATAATGTACGTCAAGCTGGCACAGTGAGTCCCACATTATACAGTCGTCTTAAGGCAGTCAAGAAAAGAACTGTACAACAGAACATGAAGACATACACAAACGCATACACACACAGCACACTCACTGTTACAACCCCAACAGATAATCACAACCACAACACACACACAGAGGCTCATATACATATGTAGGTATGTGTGTGCGCGCGCGCGCGTGCATGCGTGCGTGCGTGCGTGCGTGTGTGTGTGTGTGTGTGAGAGAGTAATCAGAAATGCCCGCCAGTTTTGAAGACGGGTGTTTAAACTGATTAAACAGGGCGCTTTGGAATGTGCAGTGCCACACTCACTTTTTGAAAAAAGAAAAGCCATCATCTCATATTTCGTACATTGTGTTCAGCCAAAATTTCTCTTAATATGCATGGACTGGTGAGCCCCAGCAGCTTAATAAGGCTAACTGGGAATCTCGCCGACCCTAAATTAATAAAATTTCCATAGAAAATTTTGGATCCCTCCCGGTGGTGTAATGTTGCTTAAAGCCCAGCTGACCGCAAAGGGCCATATCAGGGCTGTCACACACTGAAGTCAACTCACAAGTCGTTCAAAAAAAAAAAAAAAAAAATTCTTCACACAACCTTTTACAATACATCTTCTAAAAACACTCCAGAAATGTTGTTAAAAATCTTTCTTCTGTAAACGTTTAGATCAAATGAAAAATGTTAATCTCTTTGAGAAATTCAAAGACCACATCAGGTTGAACAAGGTTTTCGTGGAGTCTGCTATAAAATGTCTCATATCAGGCAATTCCAACACTCTAAAAAGAATGTTTCACTGTGAGTGGTACATGACATGGAATGCATCATGGAGCTTCTTCACCTTTAAAAAGATAAGAATGGGTGTAAAAGGAGTGGCCTGAATGCGAACGGCACAAGACTGTTTCTTCTTATGGCTACCTTGGGAACATGGTAAAAAAAACTCTTTCAGGTTTGGACAGATTTTAAACAGTTTGTTTTGCAAGTTCCATTCCTCAGTCCTTCCCAGAAAAGTGTCTTTGACTGTACACACACAAACTGTGACAAAGAAAACAATACAGGAACAACACATCAGACAATCACAAACAGCCTGTTCCGCACCATGTCCTGGTCGTTCAGCAGATGTATGATGCGTGAAGTCCACTCGCCCATGGGGATCATATCCGGCGAAGCACGCAGGAGACGCAGCAGGGTCAAGGCCGCGCTCTGCTTCACTGGATGGATGGTGTCCCTGTAAACAGACCTATCGCTGAACGATCTCTGTTAGCGCAGCAAGGACTGCTTTCACAGTTCGCTTGGACCAATGATGTCAACAACTCTCTGATAACTTTATAGAACAATGTGTTAATATTGCAAGAATTAACTGTTAATCAATTACGGCTTACAAATACCTGAAATATTAAATGAAATTCCATTCAACTTTTCTTTTTTGGAAATCGAGTGGAGTTAAGTCTCTTTATTCTAATGCCAACTACTTGGTCACAGAACATTACAAACGCATCAATCCATGGAAATTTCTTCTTTTCGCAAAAGAAAAACCGCTCCAGCTTACATATGCACATTTCCAGTCCAGACCCTTGTATGAATGTGAATTACATTACTAACTTGTATGTCTATACGTCATTACATGTTACACACATCGCTCCTTGTGATACATGTTCTCTTAATACTACCCTCTTCTGCCTCCCCTTACTCAAACCCCCTTAGCCCCCCTCAAAAAACAAAACAAAAACCCCCCCCAAAAAAACAAGCTATAACATCTGCCATTGCTAGCCTCACAGACCCACACAACACAAACGAAGAATCACAGGTAAAGGGACTGACCCGGACACCAGCAGCCGAGGAATTTTCCTGCCCCATGGCGTCGGCCATCTCGCGGCTGCCGATGTTGGCCATGCAGTGCAGGGCCAGGTTGATGTACACGGGGTTGCGCCCCGCCAGGTCGTTCTTGATGGACTGCACCACCAGCTTCATCAGCTCTGAGCTGGCCCCCACCAGCACCGAGATGAACAGGTAACCCTAGGAACCGACGTCCAATTAGGTGACGAGTGTACACAGGTGCGCTCAGCATGTGTGCAGAAGTGCATGTGTGTGTGTGTATATATGTGCCCTGGGTGGAGCTTCACACATGGATCATACCATCTTCAGTGTGCATGTACAAGAGTGACTTTATCAATCGTGCTTTATTACCACAGCACTGTTCTTGTGATCCAGAGTGATGCACCTTGTGATCACAATGCCAGCTGTTTACTGATGACTGCAAGATCCCAAATCTTTGCCAATCCTCTTTCTGTACCCTCCCCCTCCCCCCACCTTCCTCCCACTCCCTTCCTGTGTTCATCAGAGAACCAGATGAGATGCACAATCCTATAGCAAAGCAAGCTGCCTTGTGATGTCTGCAAGGTATAGGGTATTTGACAGCTTTCTTTCTCGCCTCCCCCACCTGCACCCATGTTCATCAGCACCTTAGGTTGAATACACAACCCCATTCTATCCATGTCAGGCAATAAAGACCTCTGGCAACGTCTGTGTGAAAACAACAAGAAAAACAAGAGACAACTTAAAAAGTGCCTCATAAGACTTCACACAGAAATAGTCAGCTATATTAGTCTTAAAAACACTTTGGGCAGGTGGCATTATGTATTTAGAATCTGTTTCTAGTCTGTGTCAGTTATACTAAAAACAAAACATAAAACATGGAAGGTGTGTATTATGCTTTGGACATGTTACACATCTAATTGTACAACATATTGTTAAATCATGGGAGAAAACAAGAGAATAAGGAGAAAAAAAAAAAGGATTGAAGTACCCTGAACAAAAGAATGCAAAAAAATGGAGAAAAAAAAATATGGAAGTTGGAGGCAATGCAAAAGAGAAATTCCTTTCTGAAGTAACCAACATTACGGAATGCTGAGGCTAACATTGCTTTTGACACATCCACACTTCAGGTGTCCTTGCTAAAGAGACAGAAATGCTCATTCTCTTGTATGGTTTCATGTCAGAGTACGAGGAAATGGAATACTATTTGCAAAGTTCTAGTCCTTCAGCACAAAGCAGCATAGTAAAGAGCACAGAAACCTAAAGGTTAGGTAGGGTAAGGGGGAGAAAAAAAAAAAATGGACACAGTCTCATCCAACACCAAGAACAATGCATCGTAAATATTGAAAATGGAGTCAAACACACTTCGCCTCAGTCTCATTTTCCGTGTCCCTTCCCCCCTACCACGTGAAACAACTCCCAGGGCAATCACCGTGTCCCTTCCCCCCAACCTGGTGACACAACTCCCAGGGCACTCACAGTGTCCCTTCCTCCCTACCTGGTGACACAACTCCCAGGGCACTCACAGTGTCCCTTCCTCGCTACCTGATGACACAACTCCCAGGGCACTCACCATGTCCCTTCCTCCCTACCTGGTAACACAACTCCCAGGGCACTCACAGAGTCCCTTCCTCCCTACCTGGTGACACAACTCCCAGGGCACTCACTGTGTCCCTTCCTCCTACCTGGTGACACAACTCCCAGGGCACTCACTGTGTCCCTTCCTCCCTACCTGGTGACACAACTCCCAGGACACTCACAGTGTCCCTTCCTCCCTACCTGGTGACACAACTCCCAGGGCACTCACTAAAAGCCCCTACTCACAGCCACACCCAGTTCTATCATGTGACAGCCCCAGCACTACAGGCCAAGGGGAGCAGTCAGCATCAGGCACCATGTGGCAACCCACCTCAGGAGACAATGCACTGCAGCCCAGTCAGTCTGGTGATGTTAAACAGGTGCTTACTCTGAACCTACATAGGCAGGACACCACCTCCTGAGCTCTTTACTGATACCATCTCCCAAGCTCTTTACTGACCAGAATAACTTAGTCATGGACTTCCAAGTATGTTACTGTCCCCCCAGTAGAGGGCGCCACCAAATCCTTCCGTCCAAAACAATCCCTGTGAATTTGCCAGTGCTGTTGGCTTCACCACAGACAAGGAAATGGTGAGGAACTTGAAACTGGAGTCACCAGTTGGGCAGGGCATGAAGAGCCCCAGGATCTGACACTTGTGTGTGCAATGATACAAGAGGATGAGAATGACGACAGTGATGCAGCGGAGCTTTAGTCCAGTCAGAGGCCACATGACAGGACAGGTCACGTCGTCTGTTCACAATACATCCTGGCGACAAGCCAGTCTGCGAGATATACCGACATCTACAATGTTGTTCTGGAGATATAAGGATCTAAAGAAGTGTCCACTATGTCAAGAAAATTCCAGAATATGATTACGATCTTCCCACACAGCACTTTAGGCAGGAGCCTCAACGGGCCAGAGAGTCCCAGTGCCTTTGATGGGATGCGAACCAATGACTTCTTCGCCTGCAAGTCCACAGTGCTGTCCACTTCCCCACGGTGACCGTCAAAGACAAACACACTGATCAAAGAAATTTACCCCTTAAAACACCTTCAGATTCAGCTTGTATTCTGAGAGCGTGAAGAACACACCTGAAGAAGACAGTCAGGCCGACGACAGTAAGGCTAACACTGACAGTGACTCACAATTTGTTTCTCCCGTGTATTTGTTGGAGCTGAGCAGGTTGACGGCCTCCATGTGGCCAAAGTCAATGTCATGGCCCAGGAGGAAGATGAAGAGAAGCTTGCAGACATACTTCTTCTTCTGATAGCCATCCAAGGTCTTGTCTCCTGTAAAGCACACAAAGCGTTCCATCAACCTGAACACTGCTCTGAATACCACTGTCACACATTATGATAAATCGTAGGCAAAAACTATGCCCTACAGGAAAAAACCTTCATGTGTGGATGCACCTGTGCAAGCCTGAGTGTGTATTTCAAGTATGTCTGCTACAAGTTCTCATATGCACACAGCAACTTCTCAGCTCTTTGAGTGCAAGCAGTGAAGAGCAAATCTGTTCACACACACTCACTCACTCTTGCACACACAAACGCACAGCCACAGCCCACAATACACTCAGACAGAGATACACAAACAACTAAGAAAAAAATGAGGAGTTTCAGGCAGGACAGTTAACATCTTTTAGAACAAATCTATCAGGCTACAGATAGTAGTCATCAGTATCACTACTTTCAGTTGACTCAAACCAGGTATACCATATGTCAGGAGGTATACCATAACACTGTTGTTAACATAAAATGTATCTCCAGTTAACAATTATGCTCAGCAAATCCTGATGGTAACTGGTGGGTGTAAATCTATGAGAAAGTCGTCTGTGAAGAAAATACAACTTCATCTTTAAGCAAGATCTACAGATGAAAAAAAAAAAGAAAAAAAAATGAAACCATAGCACAGACTTTTGTTTTCACCCCAAATATTGAACATGCAGTTCAGATATATATAGTATTTTTTTTTTCCAAAAGTCAAAACTTCGGGGGGGGGGGGGGGGGGGGGGGGGGGGGGGGGGGAAGAAAAGATGAAGGGGGGAGCAAGATGGAACTCAAAAGTCATTTTTACCTTAAACTTGGATCGAATGTTGGCCAGTTCTTTGTTGATGATTCGCTTCACTTCCGCTTCTTTGCTCTTGCCTGCCAACACATTGATTTACACTTTATGTCAGTGCACCACCACAGCATAAGGCGCAGACCTGTACGGCTGCCACTATGGACACAGTCACTATGACACACTCTGTTCCTCACTTGATCATCACCACCATTCAGGACCTGAACCCACCTGGATACAGGAAGAGACCAGAAATAGAACTCTAGCCAAAGTTCAAGAAAGATAGCAAAGAACAAACAAACAAACAAGCTAGCATTACTGAAAATAATACATTCCACCTTAAGAAGTGAAAGGGGCCCAGAACAATAAATGAACCATAAAATTGTTGAAAATGGGAACAGAAATCATCAACACTGAATATGCATCAAACATGCTGGAGACCAGCTGACTTGACAAATCTCTGGAAAATGCGGGGGGTCCATGGGCAATGCCCTGTCGGGGGGGGGGGGGGGGGGGGGGGGGGGGGGGGGGGGGGGGGGGGGGGGGGGGGGGGGGGGGGGGGGGGGGGGGGGAGGAGGTTAAGCCTCCTGGACTGAAATCGAATCTAAGCAGAACTTTTTGAAGACTCTTCTGTGGTGTTTCATGATATCTATATATATATGTAGGCAAATTAGTTTGCAGGAAGCATCCAAATGAAAATAACTCCACACACACACACACAAACAGATCAGTACAAATACGTATACCCACTCTTACACACACACACACACACACACACACACACACACACTCACACACACACACACACACACACACATGCATGCTACCTACACACACACACTCACACACACAGGCATGCACACTTTAATCTCTATTCTGAATTTTTAAAAAAGACATACACATTAAGAATGCTTTGTCTAAACAGTCATGCATATAACTGGTTACAGATCTTGAACAATATCCATTATTGTGGGACAACCTTATGATCACTTTCTGCATCTCATTTCTTGCTGTTTATATTAATTAAAACCAAGCCCACCGCTAAAGTTACATATGACTATCACTAATCAGGGCTGTCACACCGTGGAAGTAAAATCCATGCAAGTCCATTCAAGGGGAAGGGCGGGTTGGGAGGAAGAGGGGGTTGGGGGGGGGGTGGGGGGGGGGGGGGGGGGGGGGGGGGGGGGGGGGTTTAAATATTAATCTGAAAATCCTTGGATATGAGGAGAGTTCTCCAGTCTCACAAAACAATCAACAGAATCACAGGAGCTCCATGTGACATATCTGACAGAACACTGAAAGACTGCAATGCCCACACACACACAAAAATAACAAATTAACTTGTCATGACAAGAACACCTTAACACACATCTTATACATTTTCTTCCAAAATTTTTTTTAAAGTCAAAAAGTATATATCAATGTTAAATAATAGCCGGTTTTGTTTCACCTTACCAAAAGTTACAAAACTAACAAAGAAAAATGTAAATCAATATGTCTTTAAAGAAATTACCAAAGTTATCATCATCTGAGTCTGACGACTCAGGGCCAGGCAAGAGAAAAAAAACACACACAAAAAAAATAATGAAAATCTAACTCACAGTTTCTGATGTCTGATATGAAGACTGCCAGTCCTCGCATTCCGTCCCCCTTTGCCACAGGCATCTTGTCTTACTCTTCAGGCCACTCCTAAATCTGAAGTGTACAAAAAAGAAAAAAAAAAAAAAAGAAAATCAGGGTCCTCCGCAAAACAATTCTTGCTAAGTCTTCATCTACAGTTATGGACCCTACTCTTAATTCAAAAGAAAGAAAAAGAAAGGAAGGACTAATTAATACTTCTCAATGATTCCTGGGATCTCATGCCAGAATTGTGAAGAATACTTAGCCTAATGATTGTGGAGACCCGTCTAACAGTGGTGAAGAGGATCCAGAAAAAAAACAAGTCCCGTCATCAACTTCAAATTGTTCAATACTTTATCATCACAAGTCTACAAGAAGAACTATCTTTGGCCACATTAAGAATGATGTGACCACAAACACAATATTTTCTTTAATATCCAAAGAATAACTGCAATTAAAGACTATAAATTACTGATTTAGTCATACACTAATAACACGATTTGTGACTCTGTAAAGTGCCAGACTACCCTGTATTTTCAGTAATGATACTGGTAACTATACTGCATCAGCCTGTTTTCAATGTTTTCAATGCGGGGGTGCCAGAGGGCGTCAGTAGGATGCCTGCCCATCACTTCTCGTCCCCTCCAATCCAGTTAGTGGGCAGGGGGTGTGTAAATGTGATCCAGAGCAAATGTTGTGTTCTATTCATGCAACCTGAAGAGCGATTTCAAGCCGACATAGAAAAAAAAAGAAAAGAAAAAGCTTTTATTCTTTTTTAAAGTCGGGCAGCCGGTTCATGGAAACCCTCTATTTGTGGCAAAATAATCAATGTTGATTGTGGCCACACAAAAGGCGAAGAAGTAAAATGTAGTTCTACAAGGTGTGTATTTCCTGGCAGAGCAGGCAGTAATATACACACAGGCATACAGTTGGCATTACTGAATGAGGGTGACTGTTGACATGGCAGTGAAAAGAGCACACACATACATACCACACACACACACACACACACACACACAATGTACACAAATGGGTTTATTGAATGCAATTATGCATACCTAGTATACCAATTTACACTGCCGCTTCTCCGGATGATTCTCCCTTCAGTAGTATTTTCATGGTTCTCTTTGTCTTTTAAGTGTTTTCAGCTGGCCTGTTTGTTAGTCATGATTCCCTGTAAACTCACTCAATCACTGTAAATCACTGCATACTGCCGGTCGCGAATCTCGTGTCAGATTTAAACGCCCCCCACACCTTCTACTCACTTGTAAAAAAACTAATAAAAGAAATGAACACAACATAAACAACTCACCGACTTATCTGTGCGCGCATTAACACACGCTAAGCAAACTCAGTGCAACTTTCTCGAGTAGCAGACTGCAGATACTCAAACACGCAGGACTATGGCAGAGATGGCCGCCATTAACATGCTGAGTGCAGAAGAACCAGCAGGGAAACACCCACTTCCTTTTTTACGGTCATTAAAAATATTAAAGGAAAATATTTATGCAGAAACCTTAATTTATCAAAAAGGAAGTGATTTAGACATAAGAAAATATCCAGTTGTGATCTAACTGTTTCCTACATTTTCTGCGAGTCTCTATGACGTCATCTCTCCTAGGCGATCACCCAAATAATCAACATGGCAGCGGATGGAAGCAGGGGGAAAACGTCCACATTTAGCATTCAGATGGGGGGAGATTCTGGACAAGGGTAAGAAAATTTAGCGTCTTTAATGCTCTGTGATTATCGTGGATTTAACGGAATGCTGAATATATTTCTTGCACTGGTCGAGTTTGCTGCGGTCAGTGACACACTGGTCAATCAAAAAACCGCGGGAGCACCCGCGCAGACGACAAGTGCTTGTTGAAATCTTGCACGGACTTGCCGATATGGTATAATTCTTCCAAATTATTATATTGTAGTTTCGATTTACAAGGTATGTTGACCATCGGTTTTATCGAAACCCAGGTAGTTGTCGTTTGTCCACGTTAGCAGTCAACGGAATCCAGCTCGCTAGTGCTGAGTGTGCAGATCGTGATAATCGTCCAGTAACAGTTGTTGTTGTTGTGTACTATTCTACTACTACTACTAACTACTACTACTACTAACTACTACTACTACTACTACTGCCACTACTACAACTACTATGCCGTGTAACTTATATTCAGTAACATCAGACGTTGTCATATATTGGTTTGAGAGCCTTTTCTGATCAGCCAGGTCTTGGTAATGAAATATTTTTTTTAGAAAGCACAGCAAACTCACTCACTCTCTTTCTCTCTGTCTCTGTCTCTGTGCTGTCTGTCTGTCTGTCTGTCTGTCTCTTGTCTCTCTCTCTCTCTCTCTCTCTCTCTCTCTCTCTCTCTCTCTCTCTCGCAAACACACACACACACACACACACACACACACACACACACACACACACACACACACACACACACGGCGCACAACACACACACACACGCACACACATACGAACACACACGCTTCTTCTTTGAGATATGTGCTGTTCATTGATTGTGTTTTGTTTCTTGTAGTCTGCTGTATCATGCACCTGTTCTTGTGGTTCTTTGACTTTTGTTTTATTGATCCCATTTTAGTCTTGTCTCATTTTCTATCCCTCTGTCTCTGTTTCTTGGTCTCTATCTCCATTTCTTCTCAGTCACATTGTCTGCCTGCCTGCATGTCTGTTGGTCAGTCAAGCTCCCTCCAGATTCCATGAACACCTTGTTCAGAGAGTTCACCTGATGTGATCTTTGAATTTTTGAAAGAGATTCACATTTTCAATCTGATCTGAGATTTTACAGTGGAAAGGTTTGTAACCAAATTTCCGGTGTGTTTTTTAGAAGATGTATTTTAAAGGGTTGTGTGAATGAATGACTTGTGAGTTGACTTCAATGCGGTGAACAGCCCTGATATGGCCCTTCGTGGTCGGCTGGCTATAGCAACATTACCTTACCTTACCTTACCTTTCTTCTCTCTCTCTCTCTCTCTCTCTCTTCTCTCCCCCCCCCCCCTTCCTAGCCCTGTTCTCACCTTCTCACCTTCCCTTTCTCCCCCCTACCTCTCTCTCCCTCTTCTCCCCGCTCCCTTCCATCCCCTCCATCCTCTCACTTTTCCTATTTGGGCTTACCCAGTCACCCTTTCTCTTCTTTTTTTGGTTTGTTTTTGTTTGTTTGTTTTTAACCTGACACAGCAGCTCAGTGGTCTTACGATCATTTCTGCCCACAGGCGACGCGGCCAACGTCCGAGCAGCGGCCGTCCTGCCAGCGGAAGACCCTCCGACAGGCAACAGACTGTGCAGCGAGGGGCACACATGTTTAATCGCTCCAAATCAGGCATGGTGTCATACGAGGATCTGTTGGTGGCTCAGTACCTGGATGAGCTCAGGAGACAGAAGTCAGAGATTCGCACAGAGAAGGAGTGAGTACAGATCATCTTCTTCTTCTGCTGGTTAGTTTGAAGAGCTTTTGCCTTGGTCAGTTGTGAGACCATTCTTGGCTAAACGTTTTGTTTACTGAGAACTTGAATAGGACATGAACAAAACATGTTGCATAAGGGTATAAGATACAGGAGAGCTGAAAAAGACCAGAGAAGAGACTTTAAAAAAGTTATGTGACTGAAGAGAAAAAAAAGTAACTGAAGGAAATTAAAATAAAAAGTAGAGGAACATTGACTTTACAACTTAAGAGAAATTGGTATTTATCAGCATTATTTTTGATAACACCTATGTTGAGGGCATTATATGGACTGTGCATAATGTACTTCACTTGGAGCAAAATGTCATAATAAACAAAAATATATACATGCAAGCAGCTCATTACATTCATTGTAGTGTAAACATTGTGAATATAGCACAGTGGGTATAATTTTATGGTACACCAGAGGATTGTCTGGATGATTGTATTGTGCAATACACTCTCTCTCTGAAAGTGTCAAAGTGAAAACAAATCAAGAAAAAATACATGTACTCCCCCCCCCCCCCCCCCCCCCCCCCCCCCCCCCCCCCCTTCCCCCCATTTTGGCAGTTATATACCTCGTTGTCAAACCAGTGGAAATCAATAAGAGAAACGACAGATAAGGGCAGGATTTAATAGGATTAAAAAAGAGCCAGAGAGACACGAGACACAAATTGACCCCTCCCAACCCATTTTGGCCACTTTGTCAAACCAGTAGGGTTCAACAAGAGAAATGAATGACAGAAAAAGGACAGAATCTAAAAAAAAAACAACAAAGCTTCAGAGAGACACAGAGACAAATTTGAATATTTATTTGAAAGTAACCTACTTCAAGAGGAAGACTGAGGTAGTTTTGTAACATGTATATAACATGAGTTTTAAAAACTTTTTTCCAATTGTGAAAGAAAACCAAATCTGAAAGAACAATGTATTTGGTGTTGGGTTGGGGTTTTTTTTTGTTGTTGTGTGTTGTTGTGTTTTTTGGGCTAACACAGTCACATTTGAATTGAGACCATCAGAATCATCTGCCCATTTTCAATTAGACCTGTCTCAGCCAGAGAACTTCAGTGCCTGTCTCACAGCAACAGGGGCTCCAAGCCAAGAGGATTGACGCCAAATTCATCGCGGAGGATGAGACACTGTGGGACCCTGCCACTCCCAGGGATATCCAAGAGACAAAACCGACGGCTGAAAGTAAGACAAAGGGATAGCAAGAGAAGGCCCCACCCATCAAAAGCCCCTCAGGGAAGCAGGGGGTAGACATAGGCGCTTGACGTTTGTAATTTTTGGTATTCATTGGCATGGACCTGTCTTCCTGATGCCTTGGTATAGAAACATTCTTTGTATGTGAATTATCAATCTGTTGGAGAGCTTTTCCTTTTTAAGAGATATTTTTTTTGTTGCTTTGCGCATGGGTCCATTCTTAATTGTTGTATTTATTACGGGCTATATTTTATTGTGACCTTTTCCGCGTCTTGTCTTGTCTCTGAGCTGTGTACCAGCAGACGGCCATAACATTCAGGACTGCCTGAACAGGGTGATAGCCACTACAGTTCTGGGCCATTCAATGTCCCACTACAGTTCTGGGCCTTCACTGCTCCACATACAGTTCTGGGCCATCACCTGTCCTTACTTTGGAGATTTTAGCCTACCCGGCTCACTGTCTTGTCTTAGTTGAAGTCCTGGTGCCGACAGTCCATCAGCAGATGTGAGAGTAGAGGTCACAACTTACCACCAGGACCGTTCCCCCTCTTAGCCTCCCACGCTCTGTCCCTTCCCACCCCCACCCTTCTTGCGCCGTGCTCCTCCTAGTTTCTTTTTGATTCATGGCATATGGCCCTTTGTGGTCAGGCCGCTTGGGCTTCGCTGAGCGACATTATCTTACCTTTGTGCTCCCCCTCACCACTCTTCTCCAAATATATACGACTCATTCCGCCTCGGCAAATCGCGTCCATTGCTCTCTCGCCCTCCTCACCTGAGGGGTTTGGATTATAGGAAGTGGGTGGAAGTTTGTTATTAACGGTTCATGGGTTATTGGTTGTTCCCCTTTTCCACTTCCATACTCCGTGCCCCCGTCCTTGCCACCCCATATTTGCAGGCTTTCTGTGTTGGTGGCGGTTAACGTTGTCTGATTGTTGTTTCTGCGTCACCAAACGCCCTTTGTCCCCTTCTTGTCTCGTGAGTGATTCACGCTGTTCAGTTGTGAGAGGTGGCTACACAATCTTTAACCACTGTCCACAAGAATCCTCCTGCTGACCTTCCCCTCCCCTTTGAAACTCCGCACTTGATGCAAACTCACTGCCCCAATACAGTTCTGGACCTTCACTGTCCAAAGGTTAAGTTCTTGAGAGCCTAACACTGTCTTCTATAAACTGTCCACTACAGTTATGGGCCGTCTCTTCCCCTATCACTGATGTCCACTTCTATATACACACGGTCTTCCACTACATATGTTCTGGGCCTTCACTTCACTCTTAACTGGTCCACTACAGTTCTGGACTCTTGCACGCTGGGCCTTCATGCCACTACAGTTCTGAGCCTTCATTTTAACTGTCTGTCTATAACTGTATGCGCCACTACAGTTCCTGCCTGCCATCACCTGTCTTCTCCATAACTGATTCCTGTCCATACAGTTCTGGCCTTCACTGTTCCACTACAGTTCTGGGCCTTCACTGATGCTCCACTATCAGTTTGGGCCGTTCACTGTCTTCTATGAATTCTATGGCAACCTGTCCACCATACAGTTCTGGGCCACTGTCCAATACTTCGGGCCTTCACTGTCTTATAATTTCAACTGTTCCAAACTGTCCTACTAGTGTCTGGGCTGGCCTTCTTCTATCACTGTCCACACTACAGTCTGGGCCTTCACTGCCATGTCTCCACTAACAGTTCTGGGCCTTCAGTTCTGTCCACTACAGTACAGTGGAGCCTTCACGCACTCACTGCCCACTACAGTTCTGTGGCCATCACCGGCACACGATAACTGTCTGTCTGGTCTAACCTGCAATCCAGTCTCACCATCTCGGCCATCTACAGTTTCTTCTGGAACTCACTGTCCAATTACAGTTCTGGGCCCATCACTGTACACTATCTTCTGTAACTGTTTCACTGTCCACTACAGTTCTGGGCCATCACTGTATTCTATAGTTCTGGTCCACTAACAGTTCTGGGCCTCTAACACTGTCCACTACAGTTTGACCTCATTGGCCACTTCAGTTCTGGGCTTTTATAACTGTCCACTACAGTTCTGCGGCCATCACTGTCCACTATAACGTCTTCAGTTATAGGCCTTCACTTCTATGTAACTACAGTTCTAGCCACTCCAGTTCTGGGCCTTACTTCACCACTACGTTCTAGGCAACTACCCACACAGTTCTGGCCTTCATAACTCCAATCAGTTTCGATGTCCAATTACAGTTCTGGCCAAACTGTCTTCATTGTCCACTACAGTTCTGGGCCTTCACTAGTCCACTACAGTGCTGGGCCATCACTGTCTGTCTATAACTGTCCACTACAGTTCTGGGCCTTCACTGTCTTCTATAACTGTCCACTACAGTTCTGGGCCGTCACTGTCCACTACAGTTCGCGAACCATTCACTGTCCACTACAGTTCCTGGGCCACATCAATGTCCACTACAGTTCTGGGGCCAATCACTGTCTTTCTATAACTGTCCACGTACAGTTCTGGGGCCATGTCAACTGAACGTCCACTACAGGTTCTTGGGCCCTCATGTCCGACATACAGTTCTGCACCATCACTGTCCACTACAGTTCTGGGCCAGCCTGTCACTGATCTACAGTAACGGCCCCCCACTGTCTTGATAACTGTCCACTACAGTTCTGGGCCTATCACTGTCCACTTATAGTTCTGGGCCAGACATATGTTCCACTACATGTCCTTCCCATAAACTGTCCCTACAGTTTGGGCCCATCCTGGTCCACTACAGTTCTGCGGCCATCACTGTCCACTACAGGTCTAGGGCCTTTCACTGTCTTCCCCTATAACTGTCTACCACTTACAGTTCTGGCACACCCTCATTGTTTCACTACAGTTCTGGGCCTTCACACCCCTGTTTTCTATAAACTGCTCCACTACAGTTCTAGGCCAATCACTGACTCTTATATAACTGTCCACCTACAGTTCTATGGCAAATCACTGTCTTCTATAACTGTCCACTACAGTTCTAGGCCATCACTGTCCACTACAGTGTTACGCGGCCTTAAATTAATTGATCTTTCCTATAACTGTCACACTACAGTTACTGGCCCATCACTGTCCATACACTACAGTTCTGGGCCTAATTGTCCACTACCGTTCATGCACTTCCCACTACAGTTCTAGGGCCTTCGCCCTGTCCATCACAAGTTCTGGGCCGTCATCCTGTACAGTTCTGGTCGCATAACTGTCCACTACAGTTCTGGGCCATCACTGTCTTCTATAACTGTCCAACTACACAGTTCTGGGCCTTCACTGTCTTCTGTAAATGTCCACTATAGTTCTGGGCCTTCACTGTATTCTAAAACTGTCCACTACAGTTCTGGACCTTCACTGTTTCAATAACTGTGTCCACTACAGTTCGTGGGGTCTTCACTGCATTTCTATAACTGTCCACAGTACAGTTCTGGGCCTTCACTGTCCACTACAGTTCTGGGCCATAAGTTGTATTCTATAACTGTCCACTACAATTAGTTCAGTGGGCCTTCACTGTCCACTACAGTTCTGGGCCATCACAGTCTTCTATGAATGTCAACTACAGTTCTGGGTCTTCACTGTCTTCTGTACAGTTGTCCACACTGTCCATACAGTTCTGGGCCTTCCGTCTTCACTGTCCACTACAGTTCTGAGCCTTCACTGTTCTTCTGTTAACTGTTCACTACAGTCTGGGCCTCACTGTCACTACGTTATGTACATCACTGTCCCACTACAGTTCTGGGCCATCACTGTCCAAAATGTCTACAGTTCTGGGCCTTCACTGTACCTTTATATCACTGTCCACTACAGTTCTGGCCTTCACTGTCTTCTATAAACTGTCCACTACAGTTCATGACGGCCATCATTGTCATTCTATGAACTGTCCACTACAGTTATGGCCTCACTGGCCGCCATCACTGTCCACTACAGTTCTGGGCTTCACCGTCTTCTGTAACGTCACTACAGTTCTAGG
This sequence comes from Conus betulinus, assembly GCA_016801955.1. Lineage (NCBI taxonomy): Eukaryota > Metazoa > Mollusca > Gastropoda > Neogastropoda > Conidae > Conus > Conus betulinus. The sequence continues at coordinate 16,995 of JADBJO010016243.1, read as the reverse complement.
CCATTCACAGTCTCAAGGAATGTCCACTACAGTTCTGGGCGTCTTCACTGATCTTCTATAACTGGTCCACTACAGTTCTGAGGCCTTCACTGTCTTCTATGAACTGTCCACTACAGTTCTGCGGGCCCTTCACTGTTCCACTACTGTTTTGAGCCACCTACGTCCACTACAGGTTCGGCCTTCACTGAATATTCTATAACTGTCCACTACAGGCTGCTGTAACTGTCCACTACAGTTTGGAGCCTTCATTGTCTTCTATAACTTGCCTTCTGGGCAGTACTGTCCCCTCATAACTGTCTTCTACGCCTTATGCAGGGCCCTACTACTGCCTTTCTGGTCGATAACACTGTCCACTACAGTTCTGGGCCTTCACTGTCTTCTATAAACTGACTCCACTAACTGTTCACTGTCCACTACAGTTACTGGGCCGTTCACTGTCTTCTATAACTGTCCACTACAGTTCGGGGCCATCACTGTACTCGACAGGTTCGGGCCCTTCACGTGTCTCTTCCTAGAACTGTCCACTACAGCGCTTATGGGCCTAGTCACTGTCTGTTTATATAACTGATCCATACAGTTCTTTGGGCCATCACTGTCCACTTACAGTTATGGGCCTTCACTGTCTTCTATAATGTTCCATCTACAGTTTGGGCCATCACTGGCTTGCTATAACTGTCAACTACAGTTATGGGCCTTCACCGTCTTCTTCTATAACTGTTCCCACTACAGTATCGGCCGCCCCTTCTACTGTCTTCTATAGGACTGTTCCACCACAGTTCTGGCTAGTCACTGCTGCTTAAGTTCTGGGTCATCACTTGTATTCTCTTGGACAACATTCAAACATAGCTGATGTGGCTGTGCTGATGATTTGATATGCTTTACGTAAAGTTTGCAGGTTTGCATCTGTGTGGTGTGTGTCTGTGTGGGGGAGAGAGCTGCTGAGAGAGTGTGTGTGTTGTGTGCCGCATGTACGTGCTTCATCTGCTGCCGGTGTTGGTGTTTGTGTGTGTTTGTGGTGTGTGTGTGTGTGTTGTTGATGTTGGGGGGTGTGTGTGTGTGTGTGTGTGTCGTGTGCATTGATGCTCAATGCACGTTTTTGTGTTGCCATGGTTATGTGGTGTTCTCGGTGTTTGTGTGTGTTGTGTGTGTGGTGTGTGTGTGTGTGCAACTCGTGGTTTGAGTGTGTTCATACACAGTGCTGTGTTTGTTGCCCAGACCCTACATCAGGTTTTGTGTCGGCCGGTGGGGTCTGTGAGGTCAAGACGATCCTTCGTCCACGACGTTCCAGGTGAGCTAGTGTATCACTTGGCTCTTATCCATTCTTTAATTTGTCTGGTCGCTTTTGGGTGTTTCTCTTGCTTTTGAATTGGTCAATGTGTTCAGTTCCATCATCCTCACAATTAATTATGGACTGCAAGTAACTGGGATCTTAGAAATTGGGTCTTATCTCCAGAACGAGAGAAATAAACAGGGGTCTTTGAAAAATAAAAATATCGATGATCCTTTTTTTTCCAACTGTCCAAAATGTATATGGTGTACGTCTACCAGTAATGGATATGGTCGCTTTTTTTTTTTTGAGACATTGGTAAATGGATATCGGTTATATGAATATTCTGCTAAATGTATGTGGGTGGCTGTGAATATATTGCTACATGAAGCGAAAGTCAGATTCATTATACTTGATTGGCATTTTTCATGTTCTGTCCCATCTGTGTCTTTGTTCTCTTGTGCTGCAAGCCTGACTTGTTATTTCTTGGCAGATATGCTCTCAGTTGTCATTCTCGATTTTTTTTGGTTTCTTCTCTCAGGCAAGCAGCTTTGTGAATGCATAATTTTCTGTAGAGTGGCAAACGGATGAGAATCAAATGTAGAGCCTGTCCTCTAGCAACTGATAAGATGATCATAATCCGTCGAGTGGGGCCATGCTGGGGACTCATAATTGTGAGCGTGCCATGCGACGGTCCCACTATCTTTTTCTGGGCTATTGGTAGTCCCAGGGTGTGTGGGGCTCGGCTTGCAACGTCTGTGCAGTACACCCGAAATCCTGAAATGCTAATTGTTCCATGTTGTTGTTTCCCCCATAATATATAAACCCATTCTCTGCATGTGATTTCTCTTTTACTGTAACGACCTAAGGAGAGGATGGGGATGCCGTCGTCGAACTCCAGTCTGCCTCGTGAGACACTGACAGCCTGCGCCTCCCCCCCGCTGCTTTTGCGGCTTCCTTTCATAGAAGTCTTTTTCCCCCCCCCTGCTTTATCCACTTTGGAGTCCCCTTTCAGACTGAAACAATAGGAACATTCTGTATTGTGTAATCTGGAGATTTGAGGTTCTCCTACTCTAGTCCCCGCAGAGTTCAGCGGGATGGAAACAGGATCCTGTCCCGCCACCCGCCTCTTCTTGCAACAACTTTCCGTTTCTCCGTTCTCCATTCCCTTCTTTCCTGAATAGCAGGGAATCAAAGCAGGTCGGGTCCTGTGATCATCCTTCCCTAGATCAGAAGACGGTGCAAAAGGTTAGAGAAAGAAAGAATGAAATAAAATAGAGGATCAGAATGACCATAGATGAGTTGTGCTCTTCCATGCGAACCTAGCAATTCTGCGGGAATATCAATTGGCCATGACGCTTTGCCAGTACATGCTTTTTTTTTTGCCTTTATATTCCCCCTCCTTCTCTTTCCCCCCTCAAAAAGTGCTCCTAAACCCGGGGGCCACAGGCATTTTTTGCCTGTTTCTGCTGTTGAGCCACTCCTCCCATTCTGGAAATCAACTCCCGAAGACAAATCCACTGTTTCCCCTGGTCTCACAAGTATGCCTCACTGTTGATGATTACTCCCTCATCCCCTAAAGAACATCATCGTTCCTGGGGCTTTCATCTTGCCTCTTTCCCCTGAAATGTGTTAAACCAACCTTGTCTTTTTTGGTCGGGCACCCATCTGTGTGTGGCCAAACCCCCTAACCTATTGTTAACTTGGTCCCCCCTGTCCTCTGCCGAGGCGACGGGAATCATCCCCCTGTTTTTTCCCTGGGCAATCACGGTTTTGTGGTTTCTCCCCCCTACTTCCCCTGAACCATTTTTCTTGTGAACCATATTCCTATCTCTTTTTTTGTGGGGGCCGAAACATCTTTCTTCCACCCTCCTCTTCCTTCTACCTTTTCCATCTCTTCCCCCTGTTTATAAGAGAGACCTTGAATATGTGGACAGATCCCACGTGAAGAGAAAGCCACTGGGTCCTTCTACTTAGACATGTGTTCAGAGTTTTATCCTCCTCCTTTACAGGTTTGTGCGGAACCTCGTGGCCCCCCAATATCGTGTGGAGCTCTTGCGAGATTTATCACCAGTTACAGACATTAAACATATGAAGGCAGCTGGCGAAAATGTTCTTCAGACAGAACTGTTCCTTTTCGCTTTGACGTTTCCACCCCATAAGATGTATATACATGGGCCCCCCCCCGGTGGTTCATCCCTCGCTGTGTTGCCCCAGTTTTCCCTGTGTATGGAAAAAAAAAGACACATGCAGTCAGTGATTCTCGGGATATGGTCCTTTCGCTGCTGTCTGTGCACCCTGGCATTGGTCGGCCAGAACTAGCTGGCACTATACCGTTGTGGATAGGAAAGGGCCAGGAAGAAAAGAACATACAACGACAGTCAAGTGGCAGAACAACCAGGAACCAGAAAAGAACAGTGATGAGGCGAGCCTCCCTCCTCTTGCCCTCCCCCATTTTCCAGTCTGTGGCGACCTGTGATATGTGTTGATGGTGACCCAACTGCCACAGAAAGAGCCCTCTTCGCCAGGCAGCTCTGCGGATCATCACGCCTGTGCTTTCAAGCATATGGAAAACGGCGATCTTCTTGTCCACGCTCTAGACACCCCACTTAACAGATTGTTAGCCGACAGTCAGTATATATGTGTGTGTGTTGTGTGTGTGTATTTGTGGCACCTTGTGTGTCGTGTGTGTTGTGAGGCTTCTCGAGTGCCATGTGTTTGCTAAGATATCGCTTGTTGTCTGCATGCTTGTGAAATGAACTTTTTCAAAATCTGTCCAGCTCTCCTAGAAGAAACCTCCATTCTTGTGTCCGTTACCTGGATCTGTGATAGGAGAACGAAAGGGGTGTTCCGGTATCACGGACCACTAATGGCCTTACATTCATTTTGCAATTATTATAACTTTTTGATAGGGAGATTAATGCCCAGATGATTCATGCTGGATGTTGGTTTGCGCTATGTTCCCCCCTTTGGGGCATCATTTTTCCCCCCCCCCCCCTCCTCTCCCCCCCCCGCCCCTGTCTCATACCTTACCCATCCATTAGGCACAAATCTTTTACGCAGTAGTCCATGAAGGATTATTCTCTGAGATGTTTCCAGTGATGATGAAGTCGGATTACTAGCGCCTAAGCTCCCCGGACTTTGTGATGCTCTTAAGGGTGTGTTTGTTTTCTTTTTTTTTTTTTTTTTTTTTTTTTGTAAGAAATCTTGTATTGTCTCATTTGATCTGATGCGGCGTTGCAGATCAGTCTTTTAAATGAGAGTTTGAATAGGGATTGACGTTTAGGCTTCAACTCTCATTTTAATTTACGCGTGACATGATTCGGGTTTTAATAGCTGAGCGCCAAAGTCCCGGTTGATGCTGAAATGGTGGCGACCGTGGATGCTCCCGACTTTTAGACTAGACTTAGTGCACGAAGTGTTTATTTGTGCCCGCGCGTTGTGTGTTTGCTAGGTAGTATTTTGTCTGTAGTTGTTGTATTTTTTTCTGATCCGCTCATTCTCATTTTGTTTTGAGTCTGCTGTCCAGTAAATAACCACCCGCCACTACCTCTTCTCTACGCTATGCCACTGAGTTGACTGAGCCCCGCTGCCTCTTCATCTAGCCCACAGTCTTCCCAATCCCTGATTACCACTTCCTGTTGTCAGGAAATGATCACTGCGAGAATGAACTAAAAGATCTGTGCCGTCACTTGAATATATCGTTCCATGACAAAGGATTTTTCTTCTGAACAAACGAGTGGGAAGTAGAAGGTGATTGGTTATTTCTCACCCTGCGAAAGCGGACTTTTTGTCTATGGTAGTTCACCCCTTAAAAGTACTAACGAATATTTGTGAAAAATCCCCCCCCTTCTGGCAAAGGCGTAAGATAGACTTGCATTTGACCATACACCAAAAATTATCTACTCTTCACAGTCTGTTGTCTGTCCCCCCATATGCTGATGTCAGGGGTTCTCTTGCTCGCTTTCTGTGTGTGTTCGTTTTTGTCTTTCTTGCTGTCGTCGGTGTTGCTGTTTCTGTGTGTGTGTGTTGTGTTTCCCTATGCACCCACCCTTTGTTCTGTGTGTCTGTGTATGTGTTTGTGTGTGTCTGTGTCTTGTGTGTCTATCACAGGGTCTTCTCTTGTGGTGGTGTGAGCGCTACATCATACATGCTGTAAATATGTACATATTGAATGAGTGTTATATGGGCAGGAGACGCGTGTTTAATCTCAGATTTAATCTTCTCCTGACAGACTAGTGATCACTGCCAGGCAAAGATGTTGTGCGGCAGGTTCTGGAATTTGTCACGGAGAAACCTGGGCTGGCCTTTGCAGCCCGTGTTTGTTCCGTCGAGGTATGGCGTGGAGGTGTACGACGCCAGATGACATCCCGCCTTTTTCCAGGCCGACCCCGTTCTGTACTTCTCCATGGGGGACGAGAACTACAAAGACACTTTTGGACTCCATGAAGCGTACGTTTGCATGTTCAACAGCTTGACTAATCAGTGCCGTAGGCGATGAGGTTGTAGTGCCTCTGCCAAGGGTTGAGGCTTATGGAGGTTGGGCTACATTCATGCTAAGAATTTAATAACATAGGCTCCTACACTGGCGCGGGTTATTAGAAGTTTTAACAACAGTTTAGCTGTCTTTGACGATTTATTATCCACATTCACCTGCTCCGCTTTCCATGCAATCACCATAATTCGCCTGCATTGTGAGTCTTAAACATGGTGCTTTTTTGCTTGCACTTGCATGTGTGCCCATCTCGCTCGTCTCCACTCGGCACACACATGCACCTCTACCGATTTGTCTTCTCGGTTTAGCGCACACACACACACACCACAACAACACACACACAACACACCACACTATATATACACACACACACCCAACACACACTACCCATCAACACACACAAACTCAGACTTCTTTTATCGTTTTTTCTCGGGATCTTTGCCTAAGTTCATACAGGACCAGAGGCATAGGTTCGCTTGCACCTGGATTTCCCATCCATATTAAATTGCCTCAACATTCTTAGACTGATCATATTTGTGTGTGTGGTGTATGTTTGCCCCTGCCACTTTTGTTTCTGGGTCTGTGTGTGTGTGTGTGTGTGTGTGTGTGTGTGGGTGTGTGTGGGGGTGTACCCAACTGTGACATATATGATACGACCCCATTTCTGTGACAGATAATCATGAGGGCGTTTTTTTGTCAGCAAGGATTTAAATGAAAAGAATTTTAAAAAGTTATAAGATTATTGGTTAGATAAAAAACAATTCGAACTATCAATGAAAGAAAAAGCTTTAATGTTTTACAAGGCAAAAACCCTATCCTTTCTTGTCTTCCCCTTTTTCCTCCCATAAGTTTGTGTTGTATCTCTTTGTGTACATTTTTGCACTGTTTTTGTTTTCAGAAAAGATGCATGCTATATTCCGACAGGGAGTCTATAATATTGGACGTTTGCAGGGACGACTACATTTTGACAGGTAGGACCGCAAGAGATAAAGCTCTCCAAGACACCGAATGTCCAAACGAGTTTCTTCAAGTGTGTATAACACCTCCCTTTAGCAGTACATACTCTTGTGCGTGTCACTTATATACAAGTGGTGTCCACTTTGAAGCATACCTTTTCCCCCCTTTTCGTATCACATTTATGAATTATCAGGTATTATGTGTTATGAAAGCTGTACAGATTGTGATGTTTTTAAGGAGAGGTGCTCTTCTGGTTCCATTTTTTTTCTTTTTTAAGATGTAAACATTTTTGCCGAGGGAATGTGGACGATTAGAGAATGCGAGGAAATTAGATGACTATGTGTGTGTGTTGTGTGTGTGTGTGTGTGTGTTTGTGTGGTGTGTGTTGTTGTGTGTGTGTGTGATGTGTGGTGTGTGGGTGTGTGTGTGTGTGCGTGGGGGGTGTATGTGTGTGTGGTGTGTGGTGTGTCGTGTGTATGTGATGCGATTTTCGCTGAGAGAGACTTGCGCGTAAGAGTGTCGCCCCTGTGTGTGGTGGGTGTGTGTGTTGCTGTGTGTCCGCTTGTGTTTTTGTTTACCGTCCCTCCTGTGTACGCCACACACAACAATAGGGAGCGTAGCCACCGACGACACCACGCCACGCGCACCCGCAACCCCCCCCGATGCAGCGCGCGACCACCTTACAGAACACCAGCCCCTCCCACACACGACAGCCCAAACTACCACACTGCGCCCCCACTGCTCCAAACAACCCCCGTTGCAGTTGTGCATCCCAGACCCCCCCCCCTCCCAGCCACACCCACCCACCACATCTTCCCCCCCCACACCCCAAAGTTGAAACACCCACACCGTCACACACTCCACCCAACCCCCCATCCCCCCCCTGCTAACCCAGCAAAACACACCACCCACACAAACACCCCCACACCTTACCAAACCCCGCCCCCACATCGACCAATGTTTTCACGCCCTCACGCCCTTCACGTGCCCAAACCCGCCAACCCCACACCTCCACGCCGTCCTCCCGTCTTCTTCAGCCACCGGTCCCCTCCACCTCAAAATAAAGAGTTAAGAACAAATTCGCGTCATCCACCCCCCCCCCACACCACCACACCAACCCAACACACCATTCTTTGTTTCTTTTTTCTTTTGGCCTTCCACCTCGTATAGTTCCCGCCTCTCTCTCTCTCTCCCTCTTCTCCTCACCCCTCTTCTCTTCTTCTCTTCTCCTCCTGTCTCGTTCCTTTCTTTCCCTGCCCTGTTGGCTGCGCCCCCTTGCTGTCCTGCTTGGTTTCCGCTGCCCCTTCCCCCCACCCCCTGACGGTGTGCTTGGCCTCCCCACTGCCACACACCATCCCCCACCACCTGTTTTTTGCGCTGCCCCACACCCCGACACTTTCACTCGACAGTCGACACCCACCGTCCACCAACCGCTTCTCTCTCACTCGGATCCACCCCCATTTGACCCCCCACACTCCCCCCCACCACCCCCCGCCCCCACCACCCCCCCCACCACCTTTCCACCCTCCACACACCTTGCTCTCGAGCGGCCACCCATTCCCCACCGCCTCCTCCCACCTCTGAAGTCCTCACCCCCGACCACCCCCAAGACCTTACCACAGTGACCCGACACAACTGCCCCAGTACACTTTTAGACCGCTGGAACCGCCACCGCTTTCCCGTCACCGAGTGCCCGCTCTCTCAATCGACCCCCAAACCCCTCACGCCCGTGCCATTGCCCACCCTCCACCCAAATCCACCACTCCTTGATCCCCCCTTTTGAGTTGTATCGCCTCCCCCCCCCCCTCCCCCCACCACACACGCCCCCCCCCAGATTTCCCCTCTTTTTCCCTACAACAACCATAGAAGTAGGGACCTGCTGCATTGCTGCCGGTTTGTCTGCGCTCCCCGCAGCACCACCCCGATGTCGCCCTCCCCTGGGCGGCCCCCGCTTTGCCCCCCGTTCACTACTCCAGGTCGCGCCCTTCTTAGCTGCCCCCCTCGTGGCCCTGTCGGCCCCCCCCGCTCCCCTTTTGGCGTGGCCCGTCCCGCGTCTTGCCCTCCCGGCTCGGCACCCGCTAGGTTCCGCGCCACCACAACCACCCCCCACCCCCACCAGAACCCCCGAGATAAAGAACTTTGTCAATCCACCCCCCCCCCCCACTGAAACCTCCTTTTTCGCAAAACCTTGATCGACACCTGCCCCCCCACCCCACCATCCAAACCACCTTGTGGCCCGCCACCCCCAAGACCAAGCCCACCAGCGCCTCACACCTACCCAACACCTACACAGGTCTTAGCAACACACACCAACACCCAACAATGCGCGACTTGCACCGAGGCCAACAAAGGTCAAGGCCGGGTCAGACTGATTCCAATTTGACCCTCTAGGCGGAGGTCCAATGCAATCGTTTTCCCAGTGACCTGCCCCTTTTCGTTGTTTTCTCTGTGTTGAAATGAGTGGTTTCTCTCCCTGGTTTGTCAGCCCCACGGCCCCTGTCACCGCTCCCGTGAACCACCATGCGCATTCACACCAACAAAAAACAACAAGAACCACTCCACGTGCCAAAACAACCGAGCAACACCACCAACCCAGACCCAAGCTATTTGACGACACCAAAACCCGTCCCCCCACCACACAAGCTCAGCACAACCATCCAAGACATTATGCAACCACCAAAGGCCGAACCCAACAAAACAACCACCCCACACACCTCCCCACGGCTGACCCCATACATGGCCCAAAGAACCCCACCCCCCTTCAGCCGCCAAACCTTACATGCAACAAAGAGTGAAGAAAACAGACAACCCCAATCCATGTGCCACACTCCACGCCCCAACATGCCCACCCCACACACACATGTGGTGTATACCCGGACCAACACACACGTCACACAACACCACCCCCCAACCACACACCACCAAACAAACCACACACACCAACCACACACCAACCACCAACCTTCCTACTACCATCCTAGGAGCAACCCCCTTAAACCCATTCTCAGAGAACGGAAACAATATTTTTTTTCTTTTATTTGATAGCCAACATGAACACCTAATAAAGGACCAACCAAAACATTTCTTATCCCCCTTGAACAAGTCAGAGAATTTGAGGTTTAACCGAAAACTCTGCCCCCCTTCCCTATGTGTAAGACCTCCTTCGCTTCCTTATTCTGTGCTTATAGCCAACTGGTTATAGTCAACCAACACCGACCGAGCCAACACACACCCCAACAGAAATCCACCACAAACATTAATCGACAGTAAAACCACCACACCAAAACTGATGAGATAGAGAAGAGGGAGAAAGACTTAACCGCCGTAAATCCAACGCTAAACATGAACATAAGAAAACGAAGCAAAGAAAGGTGGTCTCCAAAAGAACCATTACTGGCACTAAGCCAGACACAGCTACGTGTTAACCCCCCCTTTTGTTTGTTTCCGAACCTTTACACCCGTTTTGTTCAGCATCTGGTGAAATGCCTTGCCTTTAGGCTTGCACCTTCCACCCAAAAACACACCACCCATTATAGTGCTACACCACTGACATCTCCAATTTCTTTTCGTTCCTCCGAACTGTATGATCCATTCCTACTTTTTTTTTACTTTTCCTATACCACCCCACACCCCACCCACACCCAACCCCCAAGACCCATAGCACACACCCACATACCTTGTGTTTTCCTCACCAACACCCCACCCAACCCCACACCCACCACCCCCAAAACAACACCACACAACACAAAACCACCCACGACAGCAATCCACAGAGAGGAATCCACATCATGTCATCACAAGGCAACCCTGTACTTTCGACAAGAACGCAGACTGACTGTTTGATGATGAAGGTGTGAAACATGGATGCTGTACTCTGGACAAGAACGCAGACTGAACGCCTTCTACCTGCACTACGCAAGAAGACTCCTGGGCATAACTTGGCAGGACCCCATCACTGGCTAGGATATCCTGGCCCAGGCAGAGCATGTTCATCATGCTGACTGAGAAACACCTGCGCTGGCTTGGCCACGTCAGCCGCATGGATGACAGTTGCATCCTAAACGATGCATGTGTACTGCGAGCTGACTACAGTCTCCAGACCCACAGGATGGTCCCGCCCTGTGTTACAATGCAAGCATGACCTGAGGGCAGGCAGCCACGACACAGCAGACCTGGAGACAGCAGCTTCAGACCAGGTCAGCTGGCAGTCTACCATCAAGGCCGGCATCAAACAAGCAGAGCAGTGGAGAGAGGCCCAGTGGGAAGAATGGAGGCACCGCAGACAGGAAAGAATTGCGTCGGCATCCACAGAGACACATATGACCGAAAACTTCACCTGCAGCAACTGCAGCAGAGTCTGCCGCTCATGGATCGGGCTGTTCAGCCTCAGCAGGCGCTGTAACTCCACAGCTGACTGATCCATGGTGCAGTACCGTTGTCTTTTGAGACAGACAGATGCCACCACAAGGCAACCCATCAGAGTAGACACTGAAAAAAAGTACATGTCGTTCCAAGTTCAGACTTCAACCTGGGATTCTTTCACTTCAAAGTCAAGCTCGTCTCTTACGCACTAGCCACCTGTTCACATGACTGTGAAACTCCACTCTGATCTCATGTGTTTGTGGTGTCACCGACAGGGGGATGTACCACCAACTGTTTGCTCTTTACATTGCACGCTATGCTGTCTGTGGATGTCTTTATATTCATGGCGCTGATGTTTCTGTCTGCAGTTTCTACAAGCGTGCACAGCAAGGCTGGAGCTGCGCAACTTTGCCAAGAAAGCCTACGACTGGGAGGGGAACGAAATCACTGACCTGGAAGACAGTGAGTTGGGTGATGGTTCTTAGCATAGTGAGATTTTGTGTTTTTCTTTTGTATGTTTGTTTGTTTTTGTTGTTGTTGGTGGTGGTGGTTTTTTTATTTCTTTTCTGTCAGAGCGGGAGATTACTGTGCGTTGTTTTAGTCTTAACTATTACCTGAACTGAGAAAACGTCCGAAGCAGCAATGGTGCTGATAATGAAGGAGACATCCCAAATCTGATGTGTGTGCTTATAATCACATACTTGAGTAAATTATGGTTTGTGTTATTAAGGATAAAGCATCCTGACTGAAAACAAAAAGGAATAAGAAAAAAAGAAAGAAAGAAAAGAAAACTTCACACACACACACACATATATATATATATATATATATATATATATATATAGATAGATAGATAGATAGATAGATAGATACAGTGACTTATAAATTCCAAGGATAAGTACCAGCACCGTTCCAGCAACTTACAGAGCAGCTAGGTGTTGCAATGACTGCAAGAAATATTCAATTATAAACAAAGCTTGCTCTTATGTCTTAGATTGAAGAGAGGGGGGGGGGGGGGGGGATAAGCATTCATATCTGCAGTGGCAGACAATTCCACCTAACTAATAGTATGTGCTTGAGTGGGTGAAATGGGGAATAATAAATGCTTCTCAAAATGAGCCTTCAGCAAGCTTATAGTCTCAAGGGGGAGACAGTCTCCAATAGGGGAGGAAACTCACTAACATGTAACTCCTGGTCAGATACCGGTATTTCGAAACCTGTTGTTTCTCTCCTCAGTGACCGCGGAAAGTGGTAACTTGACTCCACTGCCTTTTTGGTTTTAAGAAGAATGCTAAACCAGAAAAAGGCTGGTGTGCAATACCATAGTATGTTTGTTGAGTTTTCAAAAAACTAACCAAAGGTGCCACCTAAGAAGCAAAAGAAAATCATGAAAGAGCAAAACAAGCTACATTTTCATGTGAAAAGTAGAAAATGTAAAAAGATAACCTCTTAAGACACAAGTGCTGAGGGCCAGTTCTTGGAATGTATATATATATATATATATGTATATATATATCTATCTCTCTCTCTATATATATATATATGAGCCGTGTCTCCCTGATGAGTCCGATCCAGCGGACGAAAGGCCCCCGGAGCAGGCGGATACATATAGATCTGTCTTCGAGAGGGATTGCGATAGTTTCCCTCATCAGCTAGTGAAGGGTTTTCATATTTATGATATACATTTTCCCATTTACTTCTTCTTTAATTTTTTTTTTCTCCTCTCAGTTTCAAATCTTTGCCAAGTCATTACTATAATGATGGAAGAATGTGTTAACCTGCACTTGTTTTCCCCTACTACTTAATTGTTCAGCATTCTCTCTCTCTCTCTCTCTATTTATATATATATATATATATATATATATATATATATGTATATAAATAAAGACACACACACACACACACACACACACACACACACACACACAATTGAACTAAAAAGGCAAAACAAGCAATATAAACAAATATATTCCAAGAATTCAAGCAGCTGCTCTTTTTCAAGGACGACAGGTTGTGTAGTCATGTCAAAAGTGGAGTGACATCATTAGGTCGATGCCAAAAGAAAAATTGCTTCATGAGAATAATGTCATCACCAAGTGACATATATATATATATATATATATATATAATATATATATATAATATATATATTTATTTAATTATTTATATAAATGATGAAAATAAATACCAGCAATAGTGAGCTGGAGTCGTAGATGGAAACACTGGTGAAGGCAAGCAACCTATGGATGATTTCTCCTTATAAGTAAATTACTTCTCACTTCAGCCGACAGTAAAGTCCATGATGCTTCTTGTTCAGCCCCAGTGTTAGACGACTGCCTCCAGAACAAAGGGGGACAAGTGAGGGGGCCTCTGTGGATTTCCTCTGGGGAACGCTTCAGTCCCCTGGGTACCAAGGAGTTCCTGGTGAACATCAAGCAGGTGATCCGACAGAAGCTGAAGAACGCCCTCTTCTACAAGAAAGAGGTGAGGGGCGTGGGCGTGAAAATGGCTGGGTGATGGGAGTATGGGGCATGTAATGTAGTGTCAGTTCTGTGACAAGTCTCTGTGTGTGTGTGTGTGTGTGTGTGTGAGTGGGCATGTGTGTGTGTGTGTGTGTGTGTGTGTGTGTGTGTGTGAGTGGGCATGTGTGTGTGTGTGTGTGTGTGTGTGTGTGTGTGTGTGTGTGCTGCAGTCAGTGTATATGTGTCTGTGTGTGCACACTTGTTTGTGTATTTTCATATTCATATCTTCACTTTCATCATAAAACCAGTATTTCAAAGCAAGATCATCGTTGATTTTTTTGTTTTTTTTTCCTGCAAAAAAGCCTGTTTGAAAAAATATATAGAATCTTAAAATGGCTTACCCACAGACAGGGGAAAAAGGCCCGTTACACCCAGTATTCTAGGAATGGGAGGTGTTGTGAGAGGTGAAGTTAGCTGTCTTTTAAAGTGATTATCTGCCTATGGTGTTTCCTCTTTTGTGTGACCCGTGTGTCATGATACTGTCGGTGGATCGTCTTCTCTCTTCTTCTTGTTTGTGTTAAATATGGGAAATCCCAACTGAGGATGGTTTCTAATAACCCGGACATTTCCTTGGGAGACAAGAGTCACCTAACTGCAATGCTTGATTGAGAATTGAATTGGAGGGAAGGAAAAGCAGCTGTGTTCAGGTGAAGGAAAATGCTTTTTGACGGGGTACTGAAATGGTGCATGACAGTGTGTGGTGTTTGTCTGTGTGCATACGATTGTGCTTCCATAAATGTCAGTGTTCACATGCATGTATACAGGAGTGAACATGCATGTGCATGTATGGGTGTTTGTTTATGTCTTCATGTACACTTACCTGGGTGTCTCTATGTCTGTGTTTGTGTCTGCACGTACACTTACCTGTGTCTCTATGTATGTGTGTGTATGCAAGCATGTACGCAAGAACATCATGTGAATGCTTATGTGCACTTATGTGTGTGTTCATACATGGCATACATTGTGCTTGTGCTTGCTGCTCGGATACTTGAAGATTTTTCTCACACAAAAAGAAAGAAAAAAAAAAAGGTTGGGTTACTAACTTTTTTTCATCGCTTATGGACAGCGTGATTTGGCATTTCCTGTGAGCAGCTTGGTTTTGGCGGCTGGAATTTTGTTGCTCCATGCGGCTTTTGGATGCTGGAAGCTTCCACTGAAGCTTGGAAGACATTTGGGGGGGGGGCACCTGAAGGTGAGTAGAATGTGCTTTGTTGTTTGCTGTCTGATAGCAAAGCTGTTAATCCTACTCTTGTTGTTTTGGTTTTGTTTTTCTTTACATTCTCTCCATATATCTTGCTCTTCTGTCACACATGTGCTCTTTCTCTCTCTGTCTGTCTGCCTCTCTGTGTGTCTGTCTGTGTGTCTCTTTATTCTCTTGAATTCTCTTGCATTCTCTTAAAAGTGGCTCATTCTCTTTCTTTCTCTTTATCAGCACACCACACACACATACACACACACACATACACACACACACACACGCACACACACACACACACATACACACACACACAGAGTCACACACACACACACACACACACACACACACACACAGAGAATCACTCACGCACACACTCACACACACACACACACACACACACACACACACACACACACACACACACACACACACACACACACACACGTCACACACACACACACACACACACACACCCAGAGTCACACACACCATAACACTCAAACACACACACACACACACACACACACACACACACTCACTCACACACACACACACGCACACACACACGTCCCTTTCTATCAACAGGCCAAACCTAAATGAAGGCTGAAAGATTTTTCAATAATACTTATTTTGTTAACATGATTAAAGGTTGTAGATCTTACTGCCTGACATCATCGCTGCCATCACAGTGTTGAGATTCAACTCTGAACTCTTTCAGAGGTCGCTGATCCATCTGTTGGCCAAAGCAGCCGAAGAAGCAAGGAAAGAAAGAAAAAACAGGTGTCGGAGATGGCGGCAAAGAGAAAGCGAAAAGGTACCGTGCATAATTTTTTTTTTTCTCATTGCGGAGTTGCAGGCAGATTGCAAAATTGTGATTGTGATATGCAGCATGGTCCTCAGAACGAGATATTTTATGTGGCATTGCATGTGTGAACTTGCAGGCTAATGGCTCATAGTTATGGTTTGTAATGTTGAGCATCAGTGTGTGTGTGTGTTTGTGTGTGTGTAACTCTGAGGTTTAGCACTGCAGCAATGTAGGCATTGTGGTGCATAGTTGACACATGTCTGTTTTCTTACTCCCATCAAGAAGAGGAGAGTTTAGTCAAACAAGGGCACAACTCTATAATGACTAAGCAGCTGAGCAAGAGAAGGTTTTGGACTTGAACTGAGAATAAACTTGTCGATTGATTACAAAAAAAAAAAACAAAAAAAAAAAAAAAAGAAAGAGTGAAAGGGGGGTAGTTGCCGCCAAGGACATTGACAAAGTACAGGACTTTGTTTGTCAATGTCCTTGGCGGCAACTAACCCCCACTCTTTCTCAAATTTTGCTTCTTTCTCTGCCATCAGTCGCTCTCCATTTTGAAACTTGTCGATTGATAGATTTGTACAGAAGCCAGGAAAATATGTTCAGTCATATCTTGCCTGTTTACCATGACACAAACCAAGGCAAGTTTTCAATAATAATTCTTCGTGGTGAAGAGTGAAACTTCCAAAAAATATGGAAAAAAATACCTACCAAGACATGCCAAAATGGTTGTTTCTGTGCAAGTGCATGGTGTGTGCAATGCAACACACTTCAGGCGGGCCTGTATGCTTCAGGCTGTGCATGTTGCGCTGCTGGCTATTAGTTCATGATTCAGACATGGATGCCCTTGGGTCTGACAAAAACCCTGCCCTCGCTTCTAATCATGTTAGCCCGGGCAGTCCCCACCTTTCCCTCTCCTTTGGTCCTCGCCTTCCCCCCCCACCCCCACCCCCCGTTTTTCACGGGCCGGGGGCAGTCTGCTGGCGCGCTCAATTTAGTCTCTTGCCACCCCCGCCCTGTGTTCTTTTCCGCGGACCCCCCCCTCTTTCCGGGCGGCCCAGCCCGTCCTTGCTTGGCTGGTCCGTCTTGTCTGCTGCCCGCCCTGCACGGTTGTCGGCTGCCCCCTTCCTTCTGCCGCGCGTTTTCGTCTGCCCTCGTCGGTTCCGCCCCCGCCAATCCTGTTCCCAGCCGCCCCCCCGTCCCATCCGCCCCCGCCCCTACGTTTCCCCGCCCGCCCCCCCCCGTCCGCTTCCGGGCCTCCTTTCCTTGCGCCGTTCCTTTTCTCTCCCGCCCGGGCCCCCTGTGCGGGGGCGCGCGCCCCCGTTCTTTCGCGGTCGCACAGCCGGTGCTCCAGGGTGGCGGCGGCGCGGTGCTGCGCCTCACACCCCT
>JADBJO010016242.1:0-41106 GCA_016801955.1 Conus betulinus | reverse complement strand
GAAATCATTCACATCAGAATGTCTGCTGCTGTTACAAAATAACAGCCAATAAAGGGATTATTCCCATTAGTACTCTCTCCTTCTGCTGTTCAATGCACACCGTGAACATCAACAGCTCTTCACTACCAATCACGAAAATTTACATCAAGTAGTCTGACATTTACACTGATCTTCATAAGATAAACACACAATTTTTTAAAAAGCACAAGACAAAACTTCAACGGAGTTTAAAAGGAAAGGAAAGTTAAACCGCCAGTTAACAGGGATGAGAAAATTACAAGACAAAACATGACGCATTTCAACCTCTTGGATCTTCAGGCAAGATGAAAACATTCAAGAAAATGAAAACCTTTTAAAAACTATGTTTCAATTTCTGCCTGCAGTCGTCTCACTTTGGAACAAACTTTCAACAACCTGGTTTGTACTTCAGCCTCTGTCCATTTAAAATACATTTCATCTTGCATTCATGCTTTCAGGAAATTTTCTCTGATTATCTGGAGACTCTGATCAGTAGGAAGAGCTGTCATAATTTTCAATCTCAAGGACACACCGAAAAAGGCAAACCAGTCACCATAAGAAGTTCTGCAGCTGTTACAAAGACAACAAAGTGGGGTAGCCATTCGCTTAAATATGTTCACTAAGTCTGCAAAGACAACAACTGGCATGAGGTAAGCATTTACATTATATAAATATATATATATATAGATACTAACTGCTCTGTGTTATGTAAAACCAGACGCTGTGTAACTTGTACCATTCTAAGGAACATACACTCTAGTAACATACGCACAGCATTTTATGCACACTGTAAATAACGCATAGCTGATGATTTACTTACAAATGCTTTCTTATTACAGCAAGACTGGTAATAAAAAACCTGTACAAAAAAAAAAGCAAAGGAAAAATGAAAATCACACCTATGAAAATGCAAAGCTGTTTACACTACATTGCTAATGAAACAAAAGATTGCAGCGTGAAAGGTAGCTGACTGCAGAACTCTTTTCTTTCAGAAAACACAAAGCTTAATATGATTCAAGAATCGTTTTTTTTTCCTTAAAAAAAAATTTTTCTTCTTCTTCTAAGTACTGTGTGAGAAAATAAATTCAGAAAGAAATGGGGTGAATGACTACAAAAACGATGACAGTTTACTGGTTGGCATCACTGCATTTTGGCATGTGCTTTACCCCCATCCTCTCTCCTCCTCCTCCCCACCCTCCACTCCCCCTAGCCCCTTGTGATACAGGATACTGAACATGTTGGACGTCATGTTATTGAATACTTCTCATCGCAAATTCTTTCACAAATAGTATGACACCAGTTTTCACAAGTCAAAACACATAATGACCAGCACCATCGTTTATATTAGT
The DNA here is from genome assembly GCA_016801955.1 of Conus betulinus. Taxonomy (NCBI): domain Eukaryota; kingdom Metazoa; phylum Mollusca; class Gastropoda; order Neogastropoda; family Conidae; genus Conus; species Conus betulinus. Next base: position 39,739 of record JADBJO010016242.1, on the reverse strand, counting down.
GCACAATACGCTTTGACAGCAAACTCTCATCCAAAAAAGCTATAAACTATTTCATCATGTGTCACACCCACATTCATTTCAGTCCTGAGATTATTTGAAGGTAGAAAGACAGAAATAGAAAAAAAAGGGGAGGGGAGCTACAGACCGATAGTAAGAAAGTATCGGATTTTCCACACACTTCCGGATTAAATCTGAACAAAAACTGTTAATCTTGCATGGACTTTTAAAGATAACAAATTGGAAATCGGAGAAGAAATTCCAAAAGCTGACTGTGATGGTTTCACTGAAGGAGTCAGAAACATCCACAAAGTGCTGTGCAGAAAGAAATGAAATTCAAAAGATGACAGACTAGACAAACAAGCAAAGAAACTCGAAAGGTCAGCTGTGAGCTTTCTCACATGGCTCAGAAACAACAACAACTTTCAAGCAGAAAACAACAAAGCCTGCATTTTCACACACACAAAACTTGGAGAGCAGGCTTTGGAGGCCTTCGAGGAGAACTCGAAGATCTTGGTAAGCGAAAGGGGGAGGGGGGGGGGGGTGTAGCTAACCACAGCCCTCCCTGCCAAGATCGTGCTGCTTGTAGTCTGTGGGAACCAGGTACTTGCTGAAAGACAGAAGCTGACCTGAACTGGAGTGTTCAGGGTGTGTGGTTGTCTGAAGGTTGGCTGGCTGGTTGATTTCAAATCTGTTCAGCTATGTTGATGATTTTAGACTGGAAATAAATCATGTTACTGTACAGTTAGTAGATCCATGATTACCAACAGAACAAAGGAATGACCCAGAAACAAGAAGAGGGAATAAGGTGGTGTTTTTTGTGTGTAGGGAAGGTGGGAAAGGGGATCAAGGGAAGGAAAGAGGACGAACAATGGAGAGGGAGGGTCTGGAGGGGGCAGAACATACGAGAACATTGACTGGAGTGTAAAACATCATTGTTTTTTTTTAAGAGAAAATTTTGAAATAAAAAGATTTTTTAGTTTCTAAAAAATAATCTTGACATCCAAAACTGGCAAAACATACTTAATGACTTCCACAGACACACTCTGTACTATTTGTGCACAATTTAAATTAAAAAGATTTGTTCCACTCAACTGTCCCTTTCGCATCACATATGCAAACCATTTCTTTGCAATATTTGTGCTTGGAAAATAAACTGCCAACATGTCCTTTTCATTTCTTTCTTTTTTTGGTTGCTACGATTGCAGATTTCTGTTTGTAATAAAAACCAAGATGCACATCTCAAGTTTAATGTCAATATGCAGTTGTCTGCAAATCTTTCACATCAACCATGTAATGATTCATCATAACAAAGACTAGTCTAGCACATTAACACCAGACGAAAGCACAAGATGACATAGTACAGAGGACAAGGCAAGGTGCAAAAGACTATGTTCAAGGCTGAATGGAGGTACAGAGTCGCAGCAGACCAGCTCTGAACAAGGCAAACAGCACACCGATGGGCTCTTGCACAATCTCACATGATCAGAACCGTCTGTCCATTCAGGACTCCATTCATTTGCCGTAGTTTGTGACCAACCACTCGGCTAAATGGTCTTCAAATGGCAAGAAGCTGACACTTCTCAAACCAGAATAACAGCTAAGGTTAGGTGTGCATCAGGAGCAGCGATGAAGCGTTCATTTAGCAACGCCAGTAAAGAGCTGTTCCATCATGTATTACAGCATGCAACAGGTCTTTCTGTTTTATCTTCCAAACTCTTTACTTGTCCACATTGCAGTAAGCTTATCTTTGCCTGATGTTTCTTTGACAGTCTCCTCACCTCTTTCACCATGAATACAGCATGAAGTTGTAACATTGTCATCATTACTTCCATCACTGTGGCCATCATTAAGGATCTGCATCATCTAGTAGTTAAAAACTGTGCAGTTTTGACCTGATATTTACACCCACCAGCAAACACAAACACACACCACATGTACACATGCTCAAATATGTGCATGCATGTACGTTTTGCTCAAAGTGATATGGATTACACACCAGGGTTTTGTAGACGCCCACTTACTTTCCATGGGGCACAATTTTTTTTTTTCTCAACAAAATGTATGTACTGCCAACCCTCTTCTCACTTGAAGACATGATTTACATGGAGAATGGAAATAGCAACTGTAAAAAAAAAAATCTTGCCATTTGTTTTTTTCATGTCGTCAAAACTGAAATACACAAATGCTCTATGATCCCACAAGCAATGACACTCACAATAATTTGATGAGATCCCTTACCTTTATATAATCTGATGAGATCCCCTTACCTTTACATGATCTCCAGCTCTTAAAAACTTCAACGAAAAAAGAATCTTTTCCAATGAGGGGAAAATAAAACACATAATCTGCTTGTTGCCAACAGCGTTCTCCAATGGTTCCACTGCAGCAAAAAATCAGCATGATCACGGAACCATGACAAAGGTTGCATGATGAACACATATTGCACATGACCAATGACACGCATCAACTGCTGTCAGGCATATCCACTCATTTAAAACATCTCATTTAACTTTGTTCCAGTATCAATCAAACAACGCAATCTTCTGCCATGAAATACATCATGACCTTAAGGTCAGTGTTAAGTGTAAATACAGCATCATAATTAATCCAATCTCTCACACACACACACACACACACGCTAACACACATAAATCACATCACATCACATACATATAAATGTGGTTACCTCTTTAAAAAGAAACGACAACAAACACTGGTAGATAGTTATGAGAATGGAGACATTTAAAACAAGGAAAAGCAGCAGACTCAAGCACTACCAGTAAGACCGAGAGAAAATAGACCACCGTCAGTAAAAGCATTATGAACACAGCATCTGATTCAGCACAGTCTCGGCAAAGATTAAGGCACATTCACTGAAAATCAAGTCTCTGCACAGCAATAACATACATGTCAATATGTACAAGTGATGCCCACAGAAAGGATAAGAGAGGGGGGAGATGGGTGCGAAGAAAGACCGTATGAGTGCTTTTACCCCGAGTTGCATATCTTATTTCACTTTTTAAAAAAAATCTATAAAAATGTTTTTCTGGAAATGCTACGGAGGTAATGCAGATTTCTACAAAATACACGAGACTGTGCAAACACTGTGGAGAAATACAAGAAGTCTCACAGGAAAACAATGTGGAGATGCCCCAAGAAGCAGAGTCTCATGGCTGCGATATGTTAGTAGACCTTCATCAAATACATGCAACTGTGGTGAGATGCACCGGCCAACAATGTTCAAAAAATGAATTCACATTGTTGATTCACATGCTTAATTTAAACAGACAAAACTGGCAACAAGATCACTCGCTTGTGCTGAAATGGACACTCTAAAATCAATGATTCAGAGTTAAAAATGCCCATAAAGACCGTTCGGTAAAACAAGAACTGCCACGATGTAAATACAGTCTACGATACACAGGTCTCATGTAACACTGGGGAAACCCCCAGAGGAAAAGAATATAACTTTATGCATAAGGGTAAATCCAAGGTACAACTTTTTTCTATGTTCACAATTAAGTGTTTTTTAAACAGTGTAAAATCCATGAATGATCATTTCCTGACATGATGAACAGAACATAACAACAAAGGTAAAGAAAACAAACATCAACAGACAGAGTAATCATATTACAACTGAAAAAAAAAAAAAAATGTAAAAAGATGTAATTTTAAAAAGACCTGAGCATGATTCATAATTAAATCAAAGTTAGCATTTTTGCTGCAGATCTGATGATCATGAGTTCGAATCATTCGTATGGACGTTTCCTTATAGCTTGAAAACCTTGTTGGGTGTACCAAATAATAACATGTTATCTGATTCAATTCTGGGAAGACTTAGGCCAGCACAAGGCTCCACTTTCCATAATGCTATAGACCAGACGGAGTCAACCTTTAACAGTTATCTGCTCCTATGGTCATTAGGCTACAGGGATTGAACCTTGAAACCTTTTTTCTTTTTGCTTTTTTTCAAACCTCATTTAAGTAATTCAACAGTGAGTAAATGAAGATAAGATCCATGGCAAAAAAAAGTTACGGAACAGGCGAGGAATTTTCGGCACTGAGAAAATCTTACCGAGGAAGACGATGAACTATGTTATAAAGGCAGGCATGGCATCACACCTCCTCCAGCCTTCCTTAGCACAGCACAGTCTGCATGCCACTAAACAACCCTTCACAGCTTGGTTTGCTCAGTGACAACAGCTGTGTACCGTCTGAACGAACAGCTTGGTCAGGACTATCATCCATCATTCTTTTTGTACCACTTTGCATTCAGGAATGATGACTCGATCAACATTGCTGGTACAGAATAGTAAAGAATGACTTCGGTTTTCCCTTTTCCATTACTTTTTCAGTCCATGACTAAAAATCGTTTTGAAAGAAAAGGGGTTAGTTACTGCTACAGATACAGACAAACAGATCTGTGGTGGGAACTAATCCCCTTTCTTTCTGAATTTTGCTTCATTTTCTGCTGCCCTCAGTCACTTTGTTTCGAAACTAAAAAATTATTTTGTGTACCACACACTTTCCATGCATTAGGAGTGACCCAAGACAAGATGGTTTGGAGAGAAGCCAAGAGAGCTTAACAAAACTTGATGCAGACTTCACATCGCAGTGTTTAACAAACTCGCCAAAACCGGATCAAAAAGGAAGTCCTCACTTAGGACCGAAGCAAAACATTACAACTCAAACGTGAGGTCAGCATTATCATAGGGCTGTGAAACACGGCACCTGAAAGTTGCCCGGGAGGAGAACCATAATGCTTTTGGCTCAAACTGCCTGAGAAAGAGTGGCGTCAACCCCAAGAAGAAAGTCAGGTGCTCAAACCAACCTCCAGTATCCCCCATCAACTTGCAGAAAGGTGCCTCACCTGGCTGCGGCATATAGTGCACCTTCCACCTTCACACCCAGCAAGCCAAACACTTCGGAGGGCGCCCTCAGGAGGAAGACACAGAGGGCAGCGGAAGCTGCACTGGCAACTGACCACACAGTGTGACTCTGCCAACCCAAGTACAGGAGGTTAAACGATGTCAGAATGTTGACCACTGGCCAACCCCACTGGACAGTGACGATCACCTTGTGTCTCCCAATGTTGCAGAACCTTCAAAGTCTAAGTCTTATGATTCTATCAATCAACATGTCAAGCATTATCTCCCCCACCCAACAGCGTTTTGCAAGGATTTCAGAACTGATATAAAACAGCCAGAAACACTCAGCACACCAAAGCCATCACACTGACTTCTGTCATAAGCCGTCTGATAGTAGTGACACTGCAGCTTAACCTTTCATGACCTGTGTAGGGCCGATTTCAGGACAGCCACCCTGTCTTGCATTGCTTTAATTTTTTTCTGTAATTTTTTTTTCCTGCTCCACTATTTTGTGTGAACACAAACTACCATAACTTCTGAGCCAAAAAGCACACTGGTATACAGACAGCACCAACTAATTTTGCGCAAGGTTTCAAGTTGAAAAAAAAAAAAAAAAAAACACGTAACCTGCGACCGGTTACATTAGCTGCAAGAAAGTAGTGAAAGCCAAGAGATCAAAAGACCCGTGCAACATATATCAAACAAGGAATGAGAAGCACAAGTTGTGTATACGTCGCATGCTTTCACTATCCATATCACTGTAATCGTTAAAGAGTCAGCAACATATTGATATGAAGCTGCCTGGAGTCAGAGCCAAAAATCAATTCAGCTGGTTGTTTCTTACACAGAAAGCAAACCGATCTTTGCTGAAGTTTTGTGCAGCAGAGACAGCAGCATTTTCAGCGCAAATGTAGCAGAAATAATGAATTATTTGGGGTATATAACTAGTGCTAAAGTTGAAGAGGTAATTCATTGCGAATTTTGCATGAAAATGAAGTATTCGTTTGTCAGTGAACATAGACCTCCAAGAACACAGCTACCTTGGCTGTGTTCAAATCTCTGTTAGTTGCTTAACTTTCACAGCTGGCCATGAAGAGGCGCTGATCTGAATGTGAAATGGCAAAGCAACAAAGAACTGACTCTCCATTCTTGAATATTCGATAAACAGGCTGCTAACGTTGTAGTGGCCGCAGGAGTGAGAGCTAAGAAAAAAGCATCAGCCTACAGCCCAGAAATGATGATAACAGGAATAACTGTGACAACAAGTTTACAAAGATATATGTTCATTGTGCATAAACAAATCTTACCACTGAAAAAATGCACACTGTGCAACCTGGCGACAAGCTTTGAATAAACATCACCAACCTGATTGGTCAACCTTCCTACTTTCAGTTCAAGACACAATTACAACTTGTTTATTATTCTGAACACAGCATGCAAACACAGAAATAAACATGATGTAGATCAGAAAGAGAGACACAAAGAGATATGACACCAAACAACAAGAGAGAGAGAGGACACATTTTATCACTGGGGACACGCAATGAATACCTGGTATCAAAAAAAAGGAGGAGAGAGTGCCAGAGGAGAGATACATAAACTCCAATAAATTAACGAAACAAAATATCACCATCACGGAAATATGCCAGGGAACTTCTCTCTTGTACCTGGTCATTACCCTTCAAGTTAAGAGGATTATACACATTAAATACGCTACTTTCTGAAAAAACAAAACAAAACAAAAAAAAAAAAAGGTTTATATCCCTGGACGTAGCATCACAGATTACGTCTGGGAGTTGTAAGATTTAACTCCATGGAAAAAAAGAAAACCCACACAATTACTGCACAATTTGTAAAATTTCTGACCACCAACACCTCAGGTATCTGCATTTCTCAGGCCTGTGTTTTCTCAGGGGGGAAAAAAAGCACCGCCTACAGCTCTGTCGTGTAGTCTCGGATCAAACCTGAATTCCACACCACCCACTTCTTCATCCTCTTTGCTCATCACCAAACAGGCTCAAAATTCTGTGTCCCTATTCTTGTGGCAACCTCAGTTTGGATTTCTGCTCCACACCCACGTCTCTGCGGGGTACTTTGCATCAAGAGTTTTCCCATGTCGGGCAAGTTCATGGGAACTGTTACATGGATGAAGACACCGGTGATCTGCCCCTTGAAGAGGGTGCTTCTTCATACTGGCTCTATGACCACACAATCCTCGTCAGCAGGGGATCCCGTATGCGGGGTCCTGCGGACGCTGGATCAGGACAAGCACCTCTGAACGTCATTAAAATGATTGGGCAGCACAGCAGGGTCTCCACTGGCAGGTTGCCTCCTAGTTACCTGACACTGAGAGTCCCTGCCGACTGTCCACACCCAAGGACGATGGGGTCATGTGTGAGGGAGCCAGAATGAAGGGCAAAGGACTGATGCCACACAGAAGGCACCGAAGTTCATGCATCAAGAACAACCCAAGATAACTGCCATTTCTTCTGAGGGCTCAGGCACTTGCCCAGAGTCTGGCAGTGAACATGCTGCCATGTGACCTCATTCAGCAACCCTCTGCTTGGTGTCTGGCAAATATGCACAACACTGTAACCCCCTTTTTTATACACAACACAATCCTCCACACAACACATTGAACATTATGGACCGAAAAAAGAAAATGTGCACACTCTGCACTAAGTAATCCATTCTGCATCAATCAGTGAGAAGGAACATGCATGACCGCTCATACACATGAACTGCCTGAAGCTGGGGAAGTAGCCTTGACGGTAGTATGTTAAGCAGGTGAATCTTCAGCTAAGAACTGTTAACTAATGGGCAAGATCATGGCTTGACTCTAATCGCTCCTACAAGCCACACACTTCAGTTTGTAATACACAACCACAGAATGAAACAAAGTGAGTGAGAGTGAGTGAGTGAGGTGACCACACAACAGTCCTGCTCATCTCGGTAACAAAACTCAATTATTAACAAAATAAACTCTAAAAAAATAATGATGCTTGATCTGTTTTGTTCACAAACTTCTTCTTTGAGTTATTTTTTTTTTTTCTTTTTTTTTTTTTGTTTTAATAAGCTGAATTGTGTGCAGGAACTAAAAAAAAAAAAAAATCAAAATAGACTGGCTGACTTTTTGCTGCTCTGTCTGCCTAGTAGCCATATGAAAAGCTGCTATATACAGGCGTTCAGCAAATGCACACAAAATACCACGCACCATCAGCAAACTGGAGGGCACTCCCATATCGCGTGCACTGAATAAACCACGCACACAAAACCGAGTAAAAATGACACCATAAAAGTCTTCACATTTCTTGTGGTTTAAATGCCAGGCTTCAAAACCGCCTGCAAACTCGGAGCATTGAGATTTCCGTCTCCAGTTATTCTCCCCTCTTAATGTTCTCTCACACACAACGTCAGATCGCTCTCCACTTTAAAGGTAAGTTTTGTCCCCTGTGTCTCTGCTGCTCTCTCCGTAACCACGATGCCGCACGTCCATTTCCATGTCGTTTTCACTGTAACGTGGTGAGTATCCCTCAGATTCATAGCTGACGACGTCGGCGGCGCCGCTGTCATCAACCTCTTCTATGTCGATGCCCTGCGCCCTCTGCAGCTCTGTGCGCAGGATGATGTCATTGGTGATGTAGGCCTCGCGGCGGATCTGCTCTTTGAGCAGCGTGGGGACGTCGGGAATTAGCCAGGCAATCAGCGATGTCACCACCACCACCACATTCTGTTAGAAAGAACAACGTTGATGCAATCAATCATCATGTTGTGCACACACACACACACACACACACATGCATGCATGCTCACATACATGCAAAAGGGAAACAACTCTTATCACTTATATACTTAGCATTCTCACTTACTTGTTATGTTTGTGTTGACCGGGACACATACACATGTAAGATGTAACATTCTTCTTTTTTTTTTTTTTTTTTGTTATCCCAAATGGAACTTACCACTAACACCTTAACTCACATACACACCTCATGCAGACTCTTGTATCCCAGTAGGGATAAGATTGGAGGCAAGGGAGGTTTCACCTCTGTTGAACTGTCATCCTTGCTCAAAACAAACCCAAGATACCAGAGGCGGTCAACATCTTCCAGCTTCTGTCCATTCACCATGATGCCGACTATAACTTGCTACCTCCTGGCCGAGATTTCTCCTTGCTCTCTGAGCTGATCCGGGTGATCGATAAACACTTGACGCGACCACCTGTGGGATGACCTTGAGGGTCAACTGCATCCCACCCTCTGGAAATTCTGTGCCAGTGATTCCCCTTGTCTGTTGTTCTCCCTGACTGCTGCTTTTTTTTTCTTTTCTGCTGAAATCTTCACTCTCTGTCATCCACTGTTTTTCTGCCTCTGTGGTTCCTTCGGTTTGTCTTTGTTCCAGAAACGCTTTAAAACTTTTCTCCTCTTCGCACACTTTAGACCATGCCAGCTTTTCTTGTGTTGTAATCTGGTGACTAGGCACACAGACTGTAAACACTGCACAGAGTAAACACTCGCTGTCCATTCTTGTGGAGTACGTTAGCTCAAAATTCCCTTCTCATGTTCTTGTTTTTTTTTCTTTTTTTGTGTGTGTGTTTTTGAGCTATTAAGGTTTTGTTTTGTTTTGGTTTTTTCTTTTCTTTTCAAACCTGTGAGTGATATGTTTAAGTGAATGACTGGCACTCTTAGCACCGGCTCATTCATCTGCCTTAAGAACATGTCAAAAGTGACGCCAATCTGTTGGGAACTGATCTATACATCTTTATGTGGATAGTTATGTTTGTTGTTTCCAGGACAGGATTTCTTGCCTCCCTGGTGACAGCCCCCAAAAAGTGCTTTTGTTCTGCTATAATCCAACTGAAACCACGAAGCGTGACACTCTGGAACCGATGCACCCACATCAGAGTCACACTTCACTGACCCATGCCAACATCCCGACTGACCTCAAACACCACGACGAAAGCCAGGCGGGCGGTCAGGACGTGCCAGTAGACATCGGAGTACTCGTACTTCTTGTCATGCTCTGGAGGATTGCGGAAGTCCCGGTACCTGCAACATTGATGCTATGCAGTGGCAGACAGATGTGGTGCACTCTGTCACTCATACATCCTTAGGTACTGAGTGCCCTGACCTACAGGATCTACTTCCATAGGAAGAAATGTTATTCTTGTGACAACGTATGTGTGTGTGTGTGTGTGTGTGTGTGTGTGTGTGTGTGTGTGTTTAAGACATTGAGAGAATAAGACAGAGGAAGAGAAAATGGGTGAGAGAAGGGGAGAGAATGTAGCAGAGAGCAAGGGGAAAGAGACAGATAGAAAGAAGAGAGAAATGGGACAGATGGAAAAAAGGAAACAGAAAATGAAAGAGAAAGAGAAAAAAGAATAAGAGAGAGGCAAAAGAGGGACACAAAAAGGAGAATGATGAGAGTGAGAGAGAGGGAGAGAAATGAAAGCAGGAGAGAGAAAGAAAGTGAGAGAAAAAGAGAGAGGGAGAGAGAGAGAGAGAGCACGCACAAGAGAGAGAGAGAGTAACAGGGAGAGAGAGAGAGAAAGAGAATGACCGAGTACAGATGAATGTGAAAGATGGCACATAACTAATCTTACACACCCCTACAAAACATGCCAAATCATCCCACTAACACACATACACACACACACACACACACACACACACACACACAGAGCTCCTGATGCACATGTCTCTGACCTGCAGAACTGGATGTTCCCTCTGAGAGCTGGGTGCAGGCCCATGGTCCTCTTCAAAGTCTGAGGTGTTGAACTTGGCCAGGAAAACTCCACATAGCCATCCAGGGATCCGTCCTCACTGTAGTGCATCATGTACACCAGGCGGGGATGAAGTCAGAGGTCAGCGAAATGATGAACGCCTGCCAACAAGGTCAGGCAGGTTCATGGCACCGACACCTCTAAATGCCACACGTGCATGATCTGAAAACTCCTATCAGCTGAGCGCTCACTTCAAAAGACAACAGCTTATGTTGCTGAAAATCTTCAAATTCACTTGTCAAAGACCTTGAAATTCACACCTGATATAAGTTCATACCATTATTTCAGATTTCCAGATCAGGAAATGGTTACATAATCATTTGCATTGATCTATACCGCATAAGACTATTTCTTTTTCTGACCCTTTAAACTAACAGCACCTTTGAAACAACAGAAAAGAAAGTGAAAAAAAAAATACCAATGAATTGTTCCCGGCCTTTTCATTATGCTCCAGTCAGGACAGCAGTTAATGATTTGAACTGAATACTTTCTCTTGAAGTATTTTCCTGAGGTAATTCGTGAGACTTGAATCAAGATACCAACGCATATGAAGTCCCTTGAAAAATACAGCAGAACACATCATTCACGTGGCACCACAATGTCCAAAATGTCATGGTCTGTCTTTTGGCTTCATGGCCAATAAACTACAGTACATATATCAGCTCAGCTTAGTCAGCTTATAGTCATCGTCTTCTTTTTTTTTCTTTTCAAAAGTACATCTTGACAACGTCACATTTCACTTACATTACTGAAGACGGCCAGGCGAGAAATCCATACAGCACACTGTACCAGATACCTGGGAGGAGAAGCCAAAGGCAGATTTAAACAGCATGAAATCATACATTTCTACAACTGGGAGAAAACCCCTCTAACTTTACTATAAACACAAAATCAAAGCAAGCGATGCAGTGGTACTGTCACAGGATGGAAGCTGAGAGGCAGCAGGGTCAAACTCAAACAGGTGGCACACAATCACCGTACTTGTTGGCTCTTAGCAGCTCCTAAACGAAGTTGTTGGGTTTGCTACGGGCTCAAATGGGAAGACCTGAGCCTCACAGTCAAACTTCACATATATTCTTGATAACAGACCAAATTTCCTGACCAATGCTGTAGCCTTGTCAGATCTCTAGGACCTTGCTGATGGCCGGAACACATGGAAAGAAAGTGAAGAGTACAATCCCGTACATTAGTCTCAGACCAAAATCGACCTCCACAACAAAATTTTCATCCTCCCGATTCATGGCCATGGAACAATAGAAAGAAAACGTCTCAACATTCTCTCTGTCTCTTTTCTCTGACACATCCATATCCATGATGATGATGATTGTCAGAGACATGAAGAGCTGATAGTTCATGGGGACGGTTGTTGAGTGGATATCATAGCAATCCCCTTCCAGCCGGAGATGCTCGCAATATGCTGGCTCCATAACGCAGCTGTTACCGTCATCAGAAAGCAGCAGAGAAAGTGGTGTTCTGTGAACGTGAGATCAGAGCAGGCATCGCTGGAGTGACTCCGCAGCAGCGCAGTGTCTCTGCTGGTGGGTTACCTCTTCAAGACCTGACATTCATAGTTCCTAAGGACTGCTGGTGCTGGAGCTTGCGCTTCATTTCACTTTCATGGCCCTGCTGTCTACAGGGGGCTACGTTAGGGTGGTTACAAACGTAAAAAATAAACTGCATACATGCAACCAAAACAAAAATTCTAAATATGCTAAAGAAGGCTTAAAACAAAAAAAAAACTTAGATATTAAAAAAAGAAAGAATCCCTTTTAGAAGTCACAATCACATCTGGTAGAACATCTCTGAATATTGTCTTTATGGAGTTTGCTGTATTCATATCAAAGATATCCAAATCCGAACACTCTTTAAGCATGTTTCATAGTGAGCGGCTCATCAAATGAATGCACTATAGAGCCTCCTGATCTTTCAAAGGGTACCGAGTATGTGCAAAGAGTGGCCAGTAAGTGAAATCTCTGCAACCACTACTGGCAGATGGTTGGAACTCAGTAGACACACACACAGCAAGCAAAAGAACGAAAGAATGAAGGAAAAACTGACGGACTGATAGGCTGAAGGATGTAGGAAATGAATGAATGTAGCACCAACAGGCAGCAGGTGGTTTCATTCAGGTAGGCAACCCATTAAGTAATGGGACGCATGGACTGCAAGCGCTTAGAGCTTGGTCTCTTACAGGGGATAGGTGCTGTATAATACTCTCCATAACAACAGTAATTATGATGATAGACACCAGTTAAAAAAGTCTACTGTCCATTTGTGAATTCCAGTCCTCAGAGGGTTCAGAGGGTTTTGATGCCTCAAAGACCTTTTGGTTTAAGATCTGCATGGTGGATAAACAATCCAGACAAATCTTTAGTTGCTGCATTCTTGGCAAGATGATCAGCCATCTCAGTGCCTCAAATGCCAACATGACCAGAAACCCATTACAAAAATAATGTTGCAAAGTTGCAAAGTGAAGCGACTGCAGGCTGAAATCTAAACAAATCTTAAATGTGATATAGTGAACCGCCAAGAAAACGTAGAGAATGAATCACAAGACAAAACTTGATGTGCTTCGACCTCAGGTCAAAACGCGTCATGTTTTGTCTTGTGATTCATCTGTCTACTTTTTTTTTGGTTTGCTATTAATTACATTTTTTAAAAAGTGTTCAGGAGTTAAGGGCAGATGAGTTTAGAGCCAGCAATGGCCTCCGGAGCACAATGGGAGTCAAAGGAGACGAGGAGAAAATCCCATGTCCACACTGGGAGGCAAATATGTCTGGGCAACTGGAAGGAGCAGCATGGGGCAATGTCAGTGATAAGGAACAGATGATGCAGTATCCTCCCAACGATGAAAAAAAAGTCAATGAAATAAAATGATAAAAAGTGAGATTTTGTTTCTGAAATTCAAACAATACAGGACAACTTTTCAAGTTTGTTTGATGGAACATTAATAGACTGACACACAAAAAATAATGATAAAAACAAACGTTCTCTGCAGTTATTCTTAAGGGCCGTGTCTTTGCCGTTAAACAATCAGAACTTCAACAAGAACCATCGTAAAATGACATGCACATGCAAACCAGTTTGAAAAAACAAGAACGAATACAACAGTAGTACACCTTGAAACAAAGACAGCTTGACAGATGGAGAACAAGTTACTTATGACCCAACTGACAAGCCAATCATTTCAAAGCTGCAAAGCAAGTAAATTCAGACATGCATGAAGTATGTAAGAAACAGTAAAATCATTCACAGAGAAAAATGCATGGAAAGAACAAAGGAAAACAAAAAGAGAATGGAAAGTGTCTCCATCATGAATTCTAATGCAAGAAACAGCTGACTGGCTCTAGCTCAGTATATTGCAAAACGTCCTCTGGCAGACATTTTCAATACCTTTTTTACTCCCTGCAGTGGCAGCTGATTACAAGCTAGAGCCAAGCAGGCATGGCTTATGCACTACCCCCCCCCCCCCCCCCACCCCCTCCACCAAATTATAAAAATGTGAATGAAAAATAAAAAAAAAGGCGTGGGCAAATAGATGCCTGGCTGATCCAGCACACAAACACAAGTTCAAAGTCAGACGTTGCCCAGTGCAAACCTTGCAGGCACCCAACATAAACATTGTCATTTTCACTGGCCAGTTTTACATGCTGTCGTTCTGGTGGTATGAGTGTGCTATCAAATCCCTCTTCTACACTCTCCCCCCCACCCCTTCCCCAATGCTCCTAACTCCTGTCTGTTATTTCACCTCTAGAGGGTGCAGAACCTCAACCTGAATGTAAACAAGCTGGCATTGACGAAACATCCCATAAAGATATCATGAAACAAAACATGCAAACATACTCCATTACGGACACTGCAGCAGAATGTTACGAAATGGTAGAGCAAGCCTGTAAAATCCAACAGGCCTGTAAAAATCCAACAGGCCTGTAAAAATCCAGGCCTGTAAAAAATCCAACACGAATCTAGCAGAGCTGGTCAGCTGCTGTCAAGGGGAGCACAAGATGGGTCAAAGGTCATACATGTGCAATGAGATAACTGCACGCTCTTTGCTCCAGTATTTATTATGGAGGTACCTCTGGCCTATATGAGGAAGGTACAGAGCCTAAAATGCCTGATTCTTCTGTCCCTTTTCCACATCCAAAAGCATCCTTTAATGTTTCCAGGAAAAAAAACACCAGATTTTCAGTTGACAAAGAAAAAGACAGAATCAGGCATTTTAGTCTCACCATCTCCATAATAAATACTGGAGCAAGAGCGTGCAGTTATCTGCCACATGTATGACCTTTGACCCGCTCCCCTTGACAGCAGCTGACCAGCTCTGCTAGATTCGTGTTGGATTTTTACAGGCCTGTTGGATTTTTACAGGCCTGTTGGATTTTTACAGGCCTGTTGGATTTTTACAGGCTTGCTCTACCATTTCCGTAACATTCTGCTGCAGTGTCCGTAATGGAGTATGTTTGCATGTTTTGTTTCATGATATCTTTATGGGATGTTTCGTCAATGCCAGCTTGTTACATTCAGGTTGAGTTCTGCACCCTCTAGAGGTGAAATAACAGACAGGAGTCTAGGAGCATTGGGGAAGGGGTGGGGGGAGAGTGTAGAAGAGGGATTTGATAGCACACTCATACCACCAGAACGACAGCATGTAAAACTGGCCAGTGAAAATGACAATGTTTATGTTGGGTGCCTGCAAGGTTTGCACTGGGCAACGTCTGACTTTGACTTGTGTTTTGTGTGCTGGATCAGCCAGGCATCTATTTGCCCACGCCTTTTTTTTTATTTTTCATTCACATCTTTTATTAATTTGGTGGAGGGGGTGGGGGGGGGGGGGGGGGTAGTGCATAAAGCCATGCCTGCTTGGCTCTAGCTTGTAATCAGCTGCCACTGCAGGAGTAAAAAAGGTATTGAAAATGTCTGCCAGAGGACGTTTTGCAATATACTGAGCTAGAGCCAGTCAGCTGTTTCTCTTGCATTAGAATTCATGATGGAGACACTTTCCATTCTCTTTTTGTTTTCCTTTGTTCTTTCCATGCATTTTTCTCTGTGAATGATTTTTACTGTTTCTTACATACTTCATGCATGTCTGAATTTACTTGCTTTGCAGCTTTGAAATGATTGGCTTGTCAGTTGGGTCATAAGTAACTTGTTCTCCATCTGTCAAGCTGTCTTTGTTTCAAGGTGTACTACTGTTGTATTCGTTCTTGTTTTTCAAACTGGTTTGCATGTGCATGTCATTTTACGATGGTTCTTGTTGAAGTTCTGATTGTTTAACGGCAAAGACACGGCCCTTAAGAATAACTGCAGAGAACGTTTGTTTTTATCATTATTTTTTGTGTGTCAGTCTATTAATGTTCCATCAAACAAACTTGAAAAGTTGTCCTGTATTGTTTGAATTTCAGAAACAAAATCTCACTTTTTATCATTTTATTTCATTGACTTTTTTTTCATCGTTGGGAGGATACTGCATCATCTGTTCCTTATCACTGACATTGCCCCCATGCTGCTCCTTCCAGTTGCCCAGACATATTTGCCTCCCAGTGTGGACATGGGATTTTCTCCTCGTCTCCTTTGACTCCCATTGTGCTCCGAGGCCATTGCTGGCTCTAAACTCATCTGCCCTTAACTCCTGAACACTTTTTAAAAAATGTAATTAATAGCAAACCAAAAAAAAAAAGTAGACAGATGAATCACAAGACAAAACATGACGCGTTTTGACCTGAGGTCGAAGCACATCAAGTTTTGTCTTGTGATTCATTCTCTACGTTTTCTTGGCGGTTCACTATATCACATTTAAGATTTGTTTAGATTTCAGCCTGCAGTCGCTTCACTTTGCAACTTTGCAACATTATTTTGTAATGGGTTTCTGGTCATGTTGGCATTTGAGGCACTGAGATGGCTGATCATCTTGCCAAGAATGCAGCAACTAAAGATTTGTCTGGATTGTTTATCCACCATGCAGATCTTAAACCAAAAGGTCTTTGAGGCATCAAAACCCTCTGAACCCTCTGAGGACTGGAATTCACAAATGGACAGTAGACTTTTTTAACTGGTGTCTATCATCATAATTACTGTTGTTATGGAGAGTATTTATACAGCACCTATCCCCTGTAAGAGACCAAGCTCTAAGCGCTTTGCAGTCCATGCGTCCCATTACTTAATGGGTTGCCTACCTGAATGAAACCACCTGCTGCCTGTTGGTGCTACATTCATTCATTTCCTACATCCTTCAGCCTATCAGTCCGTCAGTTTTTCCTTCATTCTTTCGTTCTTTTGATGCTTGCTGTGTGTCTACTGAGTTCCAACCATCTGCCAGTAGTGGTTGCAGAGATTTCACTTACTGGCCACTCTTTGCACATACTCGGTACCCTTTGAAAGATCAGGAGGCTCTATAGTGCATTCATTTGATGAGCCGCTCACTATGAAACATGCTTAAAGAGTGTTCGGATTTGGATATCTTTGATATGAATACAGCAAACTCCATAAAGACAATATTCAGAGATGTTCTACCAGATGTGATTTGTGACTTTCTAAAAGGGATTCTTTCTTTTTTTAATATCTAAGTTTTTTTTTTTTTTTTTTAAGCCTTCTTTAGCATATTTAGAATTTTTGTTTTGGTTGCATGTATGCAGTTTATTTTTTACGTTTGTAACCACCCTAACGTAGCCCCCTGTAGACAGCAGGGCCATGAAAGTGAAATGAAGCGCAAGCTCCAGCACCAGCAGTCCTTAGGAACTATGAATGTCAGGTCTTGAAGAGGTAACCCACCAGCAGAGACACTGCGCTGCTGCGGAGTCACTCCAGCGATGCCTGCTCTCTGATCTCACGTTCACAGAACACCACTTTCTCTGCTGCTTTCTGATGACGGTAACAGCTGCGTTATGGAGCCAGCATATTGCGAGCATCTCCGGCTGGAAGGGGATTGCTATGATATCCACTCAACAACCGTCCCCATGAACTATCAGCTCTTCATGTCTCTGACAAATCATCATCATCATGGATATATGGATGTGTCAGAGAAAAGAGACAGAGAATGTTGAGACGTTT
Source organism: Conus betulinus (assembly GCA_016801955.1). Lineage (NCBI taxonomy): Eukaryota > Metazoa > Mollusca > Gastropoda > Neogastropoda > Conidae > Conus > Conus betulinus. The sequence goes on along the minus strand of JADBJO010016242.1, from coordinate 22,042 downwards.
TTTCTATTGTTCCATGGCCATGAATCGGGAGGATGAAAATTTTGTTTGTGGAGGTCGATTTTGGTCTGAGACTAATGTACGGGATTGTACTCTTCACTTTCTTTCCATGTGTTCCGGCCATCAGCAAGGTCCTAGAGATCTGACAAGGCTACAGCATTGGTCAGGAAATTTGGTCTGTTATCAAGAATATATGTGAAGTTTGACTGTGAGGCTCAGGTCTTCCCATTTGAGCCCGTAGCAAACCCAACAACTTCGTTTAGGAGCTGCTAAGAGCCAACAAGTACGGTGATTGTGTGCCACCTGTTTGAGTTTGACCCTGCTGCCTCTCAGCTTCCATCCTGTGACAGTACCACTGCATCGCTTGCTTTGATTTTTGTTTTATAGTAAAGTTAGAGGGGTTTTCTCCCAGTTGTAGAAATGTATGATTTCATGCTGTTTAAATCTGCCTTTGGCTTCTCCTCCCAGGTATCTGGTACAGTGTGCTGTATGGGATTTCTCGCCTGGCCGTCTTCAGTAATGTAAGTGAAATGTGACGTTGTCAAGATGTACTTTTGAAAAGAAAAAAAAAAGAAGACGATGACTATAAGCTGACTAAGCTGAGCTGATATATGTACTGTAGTTTATTGGCCATGAAGCCAAAAGACAGACCATGACATTTTGGACATTGTGGTGCCACGTGAATGATGTGTTGCTGTATTTTTCAAGGGACTTCATATGCGTTGGTATCTTGATTCAAGTCTCACGAATTACCTCAGGAAAATACTTCAAGAGAAAGTATTCAGTTCAAATCATTAACTGCTGTCCTGACTGGAGCATAATGAAAAGGCCGGGAACAATTCATTGGTATTTTTTTTTTTCACTTTCTTTTCTGTTGTTTCAAAGGTGCTGTTAGTTTAAAGGGTCAGAAAAGAAATAGTCTTATGCGGTATAGATCAATGCAAATGATTATGTAACCATTTCCTGATCTGGAAATCTGAAATAATGGTATGAACTTATATCAGGTGTGAATTTCAAGGTCTTTGACAAGTGAATTTGAAGATTTTCAGCAACATAAGCTGTTGTGTCTTTTGAAGTGAGCGCTCAGCTGATAGGAGTTTTCAGATCATGCACGTGTGGCATTTAGAGGTGTCGGTGCCATGAACCTGCCTGACCTTGTTGGCAGGCGTTCATCATTTCGCTGACCTCTGACTTCATCCCCCGCCTGGTGTACATGATGCACTACAGTGAGGACGGATCCCTGGATGGCTATGTGGAGTTTTCCCTGGCCAAGTTCAACACCTCAGACTTTGAAGAGGACCATGGGCCTGCACCAGCTCTCAGAGGGAACATCCAGTTCTGCAGGTCAGAGACATGTGCATCAGGAGCTCTGTGTGTGTGTGTGTGTGTGTGTGTGTGTGTGTGTATGTGTGTTAGTGGGATGATTTGGCATGTTTTGTAGGGGTGTGTAAGATTTAGTTATGTGCCATCTTTCACATTCATCTGTACTCGGTCATTTCTCTTTCTCTCTCTCTCTCCCCTGTTACTCTCTCTCTCTCTTGTGCGTGCTCTCTCTCTCTCTCCCTCTCTCTTTTTCTCTCACTTTCTTTCTCTCTCCTGCTTTCATTTCCTCCCTCTCTCTCACTCTCATCATTCTCCTTTTCTGTCTCCCTCTTTCTGCCTCTCTCTTATTCTTTTTTTCTTTTTCTCTTTCATTTTCTGTTTCCTTTTTTCCATCTGTCCCATTTTCTCTCTTCTTTCTATCTGTCTCTTTCCCCTTGCTCTCTGCTACATTCTCTCCCCTTCTCTCACCCATTTTCTCTTCCTCTGTCTTATTCTCTCAATGTCTTAAACACACACACACACACACACACACACACACACACACACACACATACGTTGTCACAAGAATAACATTTCTTCCTATGGAAGTAGATCCTGTAGGTCAGGGCACTCAGTACTAAGGATGTATGAGTGACAGAGTGCACCACATCTGTCTGCCACTGCATAGCATCAATGTTGCAGGTACCGGGACTTCCGCAATCCTCCAGAGCATGACAAGAAGTACGAGTACTCCGATGTCTACTGGCACGTCCTGACCGCCCGCCTGGCTTTCGTCGTGGTGTTTGAGGTCAGTCGGGATGTTGGCATGGGTCAGTGAAGTGTGACTCTGATGTGGGTGCATCGGTTCCAGAGTGTCACGCTTCGTGTGGTTTCAGTTGGATTATAGCAGAACAAAAGCACTTTTTGGGGGCTGTCACCAGGGAGGCAAGAAATCCTGTCCTGGAAAACAACAAACATAACTATCCACATAAAGATGTATAGATCAGTTCCCAACAGATTGGCGTCACTTTTGACATGTTCTTAAGGCAGATGAATGAGCCGGTGCTAAGAGTGCCAGTCATTCACTTAAACATATCACTCACAGGTTTGAAAAGAAAAGAAAAACCAAAACAAAACAAAACCTTAATAGCTCAAAAACACACACAAAAAAAAAAAAAAACAAGAACATGAGAAGGGAATTTGAGCTAACGTACTCCACAAGAATGGACAGCGAGTGTTTACTCTGTGCAGTGTTTACAGTCTGTGTGCCTAGTCACCAGATTACAACACAAGAAAAGCTGGCATGGTCTAAAGTGTGAGAAGAGGAGAAAAGTTTAAAGCGTTTCTGGAACAAAGACAAACCGAAGGAACCACAGAGGCAGAAAAACAGTGGATGACAGAGAGTGAAGATTTCAGCAGAAAAGAAAAAAAAAGCAGTCAGGGAGAACAACAGACAAGGGGAATCACTGGCACAGAATTTCCAGAGGGTGGGATGCAGTTGACCCTCAAGGTCATCCCCACAGGTGGTCGCGTCAAGTGTTTATCGATCACCCGGATCAGCTCAGAGAGCAAGGAGAAATCTCGGCCAGGAGGTAGCAAGTTATAGTCGGCATCATGGTGAATGGACAGAAGCTGGAAGATGTTGACCGCCTCTGGTATCTTGGGTTTGTTTTGAGCAAGGATGACAGTTCAACAGAGGTGAAACCTCCCTTGCCTCCAATCTTATCCCTACTGGGATACAAGAGTCTGCATGAGGTGTGTATGTGAGTTAAGTGTTAGTGGTAAGTTCCATTTGGGATAACAAAAAAAGAAAAAAAAAGAAGAATGTTACATCTTACATGTGTATGTGTCCCGGTCAACACAAACATAACAAGTAAGTGAGAATGCTAAGTATATAAGTGATAAGAGTTGTTTCCCTTTTGCATGTATGTGAGCATGCATGCATGTGTGTGTGTGTGTGTGTGTGCACAACATGATGATTGCATCAACGTTGTTCTTTCTAACAGAATGTGGTGGTGGTGGTGACATCGCTGATTGCCTGGCTAATTCCCGACGTCCCCACGCTGCTCAAAGAGCAGATCCGCCGCGAGGCCTACATCACCAATGACATCATCCTGCGCACAGAGCTGCAGAGGGCGCAGGGCATCGACATAGAAGAGGTTTGATGACAGCGGCGCCGCCGACGTCGTCAGCTATGAATCTGAGGGATACTCACCACGTTACAGTGAAAACGACATGGAAATGGACGTGCGGCATCGTGGTTACGGAGAGAGCAGAGACACAGGGGACAAAACTTACCTTTAAGTGGAGAGCGATCTGACGTTGTGTGTGAGAGAACATTAAGAGGGGGAATAACTGGAGACGGAAATCTCAATGCTCCCGAGTTTGCAGGCGGTTTTGAAGCCTGGCATTTAAACCACAAGAAATGTGAAGACTTTTATGGTGTCATTTTTACTCGTCGGTTTTGTGTGCGTGGTTTATTCAGTGCACGCGATATGGGAGTGCCCTCCAGTTTGCTGATGGTGCGTGGTATTTTGTGTGCATTTGCTGAACGCCTGTATATAGCAGCTTTTCATATGGCTACTAGGCAGACAGAGCAGCAAAAAGTCAGCCAGTCTATTTTGATTTTTTTTTTTTTTTTAGTTCCTGCACACAATTCAGCTTATTAAAACAAAAAAAGAAACGGAAAAATAACTCAAAGAAGAAGTTTGTGAACAAAACAGATCAAGCATCATTATTTTTTTAGAGTTTATTTTGTTAATAATTGAGTTTTGTTACCGAGATGAGCAGGACTGTTGTGTGGTCACCTCACTCACTCACTCACTCACTTTGTTTCATTCTGTGGTTGTGTATTACAAACTGAAGTGTGTGGCTTGTAGGAGCGATTAGAGTCAAGCCATGATCTTGCCCATTAGTTAACAGTTCTTAGCTGAAGATTCACCTGCTTAACATACTACCGTCAAGGCTACTTCCCCCAGCTTCAGGCAGTTCATGTGTATGAGCGGTCATGCATGTTCCTTCTCACTGATTGATGCAGAATGGATTACTTAGTGCAGAGTGTGCACATTTTCTTTTTTCGGTCCATAATGTTCAATGTGTTGTGTGGAGGATTGTGTTGTGTATAAAAAGGGGTTTACAGTGTTGTGCATATTTGCCAGACACCAAGCAGAGGGTTGCTGAATGAGGTCACATGGCAGCATGTTCACTGCCAGACTCTGGGCAAGTGCCTGAGCCCTCAGAAGAAATGGCAGTTATCTTGGTTGTTCTTGATGCATGAACTTCGGTGCCTTCTGTGTGGCATCAGTCCTTTGCCCTTCATTCTGGCTCCCTCACACATGACCCCATCGTCCTTGGGTGTGGACAGTCGGCAGGGACTCTCAGTGTCAGGTAACTAGGAGGCAACCTGCCAGTGGAGACCCTGCTGTGCTGCCCAATCATTTTAATGACGTTCAGAGGTGCTTGTCCTGATCCAGCGTCCGCAGGACCCCGCATACGGGATCCCCTGCTGACGAGGATTGTGTGGTCATAGAGCCAGTATGAAGAAGCACCCTCTTCAAGGGGCAGATCACCGGTGTCTTCATCCATGTAACAGTTTCCCATGAACTTGCCCGACATGGGAAAACTCTGGATGCAAAGTACCCCGCAGACGTGGGTGTGGAGCAGAAATCCCAACTGAGGTTGCACAAGAATAGGGACACAGAATTTTGAGCCTGTTTGGTGATGAGCAAAGAGGATGAAGAAGTGGGTGGTGTGGAATTCAGGTTTGATCCGAGACTACACGACAGAGCTGTAGGCGGTGCTTTTTTTCCCCCCTGAGAAACACAGGCCTGAGAAATGCAGATACCTGAGGTGTTGGTCAGAAATTTTACAAATTGTGCAGTAATTGTGTGGGTTTTCTTTTTTTTCCATGGAGTTAAATCTTACAACTCCCAGACGTAATCTGTGATGCTACGTCCAGGGATATAAACCTGTTTTTTTTTTTGTTTTGTTTTGTTTTTTTTTCAGAATGTAGCGTATTTAATGTGTATAATCCTCTTAACTTGAAGGGTAATGACCAGGTACAAGAGAGAAGTTCCCTGGCATATTTCCGTGATGGTGATATTTTGTTTCGTTAATTTATTGGAGTTTATGTATCTCTCCTCTGGCACTCTCTCCTTTTTTTTGATACCAGGTATTCATTGCGTGTCCCCAGTGATAATGTGTGTCCTCTCTCTCTCTTGTTGTTTGGTGTCATATCTCTTTGTGTCTCTCTTTCTGATCTACATCATGTTTATTTCTGTGTTTGCATGCTGTGTTCAGAATAATAAACAAGTTGTAATTGTGTCTTGAACTGAAGTAGGAAGGTTGACCAATCAGGTTGGTGATGTTTATTCAAAGCTTGTCACCAGGTTGCACAGTGTGCATTTTTTCAGTGGTAAGATTTGTCTATGCACAATGACATATATATTCTTTTGTAAATGGGAGCGATAGAAATTGTCCTCAGTTATTCCTGTTACAGTTGTTCATTATAATTTCTGGGCTGTAGGCTGATGCTTTTTTCTTAGCTCTCACTCCTGCGGCCACTACAACGTTAGCAGCCTGTTTATTGAATTTTCAAGAATGGAGAGTCAGTTCTTTGTTGCTTTGCCATTTCACATTCAGATCAGTTCCTCTTCATCGCCAGCTGTGAAAGTTAAGCAACTAACAGAGATTTGAACACAGCCAAGGTAGCTGTGTTCTTGGAGATCTATGTTCACTGACAAAAGAATACTTCATTTTCATGCAAAATTCGCAATGAATTACCTCTTCAACTTTAGCACTAGTTATATACCCCAAATAATTCATTATTTCTGCTACATTTGCGCTGAAAATGCTGCTGTCTCTGCTGCACAAAACTTCAGCACAGATCGGTTTGCTTTCTGTGTAAGAAACAACCAGCTGAACTGATTTTTGGCTCTGACTCCAGGCAGCTTCATATCAATATGTTGCTGACTCTTTAACGATTACAGTGATATGGATAGTGAAAGCATGCGATGTATACACAACTTGTGCTTCTCATTCCTTGTTTGATATATGTTGCACGGGTCTTTTGATCTCTTGGCTTTCACTACTTTCTTGCAGCTAATGTAACGGTCGCAGTTACGTGGGGTTTTTTTTTTTTTTTTTTTTTTTTTTCAACTTGAAACCTTGCGCAAAATTAGTTGGTGCTGTCTGTATACCAGTGTGCTTTTTGGCTCAGAAGTTATGGTAGTTTGTGTTCACACAAAATAGGTGGAGCAGGAAAAAAAATTACAGAAAAAAATTAAAGCAATGCAAGACAGGGTTGGCTGTCCTGAAATCGACCCTGCACAGGTCATGAAAGGTTAAGCTGCAGTGTCACTACTATCAGACGGCTTATGACAGAAGTCAGTGTGATGGCTTTGGTGTGCTGAGTGTTTCTGGCTGTTTTATATCAGTTCTGAAATCCTTGCAAAACGCTGTTGGGTGGGGGAGATAATGCTTGACATGTTGATTGATAGAATCATAAGACTTAGACTTTGAAGGTTCTGCAACATTGGAGACACAAGGTGATCGTCACTGTCCAGTGGGGTTGGCCAGTGGTCAACATTCTGACATCGTTTAACCTCCTGTACTTGGGTTGGCAGAGTCACACTGTGTGGTCAGTTGCCAGTGCAGCTTCCGCTGCCCTCTGTGTCTTCCTCCTGAGGGCGCCCTCCGAAGTGTTTGGCTTGCTGGGTGTGAAGGTGGAAGGTGCACTATATGCCGCAGCCAGGTGAGGCACCTTTCTGCAAGTTGATGGGGGATACTGGAGGTTGGTTTGAGCACCTGACTTTCTTCTTGGGGTTGACACCACTCTTTCTCAGGCAGTTTGAGCCAAAAGCATTATGGTTCTCCTCCCGGGCAACTTTCAGGTGCCGTGTTTCACAGCCCTATGATAATGCTGACCTCACGTTTGAGTTGTAATGTTTTGCTTCGGTCCTAAGTGAAGACTTCCTTTTTGATCCGGTTTTGGCGAGTTTGTTAAACACTGCGATGTGAAGTCTGCATCAAGTTTTGTTAAGCTCTCTTGGCTTCTCTCCAAACCCATCTTGTCTTGGGTCACTCCTAATGCATGGAAAGTGTGTGGTACACAAAATAATTTTTTAGTTTCAAAACAAAGTGACTGAGGGCAGAAAATGAAGCAAAATTCAGAAAGAAAGGGGATTAGTTCCCACCACAGATCTGTTTGTCTGTATCTGTGGCGGTAACTAACCCCTTTTCTTTCAAAACGATTTTTAGTCATGGACTGAAAAAGTTAATGGAAAAGGGAAAACCAAAGTCATTCTTTACTATTCTGTACCAGCAATGTTGATCGAGTCATTATTCCTGAATGCAAAGGGGTACAAAAAGAATGATGGATGATAGTCCTGACCAAGCTGTTCGTTCAGACGGTACACAGCTGTTGTCACTGAGCAAACCAAGCTGTGAAGGGTTGTTTAGTGGCAAGCAGACTGTGCTGTGCTAAGGAAGGCTGGAGAGTAGTGATGCCGTGCCTGCCTTTATAACATAGTTCATTGTCTTTCCTCTGTAAGATTTTCTCAGTGCCGAATTTCCTCGCCTGTTCCGTAACTTTTTTTGCCATGGATCTTATCTTCATTTACTCACTGTTGAATTACTTACATGAGGTTTGAAAAAGCAAAAAAAAAAAAAAAAAAAAAGGTTCAAGGTTCAGTCCCTATAGCCTAATGACCGTAGGGGCAGATAACTGTTAAAGGTTGACTCCGTCTGGTCTATAGCATTATGGAAAGTGGAGCCTTGTGCTGGCCTAAGTCTTCCCAGCATTGAATCAGATAACATGTTTATTATTTGGTGCACCGACAAGGTTTTCAAGCTATAAGGAAACGTCCATATGAATAATTCAAACTCATGATCATCAGATCTGCAGCAAAATGCAAACTTTGATTTAATTATGAATCATGCTCAGGTCTTTTTAAAATTTACATCTTTTTACATTTTTTTTTTTTTTTCAGTTGTAATATGATTACTCTGTCTGTTGATGTTTGTTTTCTTTACCTTTGTTGTTATGTTCTGTTCATCATGTCAGGAAATGATCATTCATGGATTTTACACTGTTTAAAAACACTAATTGTGAACATAGAAAAAAGCTGTACCTTGGATTTACCCTTATGCATAAAGTTATATTCTTTTCCTCTGGGGTTTCCCCAGTGTTACATGAGACCTGTGTATCGTAGACTGTATTTACATCGTGGCAGTTCTGTTTTTACAGAACGGTCTTTATGGGCATTTTTAACTCTGAATCATTGATTTTAGAGTGTCCATTTCAGCACAAGCGAGTGATCTTGTTGCCAGTTTTGTCTGTTTAAATTAAGCATGTGAATCAACAATGTGAATTCATTTTTGAACATTGTTGGCCGGTGCATCTCACCACAGTTGCATGTATTTGATGAAGGTCTACTAACATATCGCAGCCATGAGACTCTGCTTCTTGGGGCATCTCCACATTGTTTTCCTGTGAGACTTCTTGTATTTCTCCACAGTGTTTGCACAGTCTCGTGTATTTTGTAGAAATCTGCATTACCTCCGTAGCATTTCCAGAAAACATTTTTATAGATTTTTTTTTAAAAAGTGAAATAAGATATGTAACTCGGGTAAAAGCACTCATACGGTCTTTCTTTCTTCGTACCCATCTCCCCCTCTCTTATCCTTTCTGTGGGCATCACTTGTACATATTGACATGTTTATTTGCTGTGCAGAGACTTGATTTTCAGTGAATGTGCCTTAATCTTTGCCGAGACTGTGCTGAATCAGATGCTGTGTTCATAATGCTTTTACTGACGGTGGTCTATTTTCTCTCGGTCTTACTGGTAGTGCTTTGAGTCTGCTGCTTTTCCTTGTTTTAAATGTCTCCATTCTCATAACTATCTACCAGTGTTGTTTGTTGTTTCTTTTTAAAGAGGTAACCACATTTATATGTATGTGATGTGATGTGATTTAATGTGTTAGCGTGTGTGTGTGTGTGTGTGTGAGAGATTGGATTAATTATGATGCTGTATTTACACTTAACACTGACCTTAAGGTCATGATGTATTTCATGGCAGAAGATTGCGTTGTTTGATTGATACTGGAACAAAGTTAAATGAGATGTTTTAAATGAGTGGATATGCCTGACAGCAGTTGATGCGTGTCATTGGTCATGTGCAATATGTGTTCATCATGCAACCTTTGTCATGGTTCCGTGATCATGCTGATTTTTGCTGCAGTGGAACCATTGGAGAACGCTGTTGGCAACAAGCAGATTATGTGTTTTATTTTCCCCTCATTGGAAAAGATTCTTTTTTCGTTGAAGTTTTTAAGAGCTGGAGATTATGTAAAGGTAAGGGGATCTCATCAGATTAGATTATGTGAAGGTAAGGGATCTCATCAATTATTGAGTGTCATTGCTTGTGGGATCATAGAGCATTTGTGTATTTCAGTTTTGACGACATGAAAAAAACAAATGGCAAGATTTTTTTTTTTACAGTTGATATTTCCATTCTCCATATAAATCATGTCTTCAAGTGAGAAGAGGGTTGGCAGTACATACATTTTTGTTGAGAAAAAAAAAAAATTGTGGCCCATGGAAAGTAAGTGGGCGTCTACAAAACCCTGGTGTGTAATCCATATCACTTGAGCAAAACGTACATGCATGCACATATTTGAGCATGTGTAGGTGTGGTGTGTGTTTGTGTCTGCTGGTGGGTGTAAATATCAGGTGAAAACTGCACAGTTTTAACTACTAGATGATGCAGATCCTTAACAATGGCCACACATGGTGGAAGTAATGATGACAAGTGTTACAACTTTATGCTGTATTCATGGTGAAAGAGGTGAGGAACTGTCAAAGAAACATCAGGCAAAGATAAGCTTACTGCATGTGGACAAGTAAAGAGTTTGGAAGATAAAATAGAAAGACCTGTTGCATGCTCTATTACATGATGGAACAGCTCTTTACTTGGCGTTGCTAAATGATGCTTCATCGCTGCTCCTGATGACACCTAACCTTAGCGATTATTCTGGTTTGAGAAGTGTCAGCATCTTGCCATTTGAAGACCATTTAGCCGAGTGGTTGGTCACAAACCATGGCAAATGAATGGAATCCTGAATGGACAGACAGTTCTGATCATGTGAGATTGTGCAAGAGAGCCCATCGGTGTGCTGCACCTCCATTCAGCCTTGAACATAGTCTTTTGCACCTTGCCTTGTCCTCTGTATTATGTCATCTTTTGCTTTCGTTTGGTGTTAATGTGCTAGACTAGTCTTTGTTATGATGAATCATTACATGGCTGATGTGAAAGATTTGCAGACAACTGCATATTGACATTGACTTGAGATGTGCATCTTGGTTTTTTATTACAAACAGAAATCTGCGATCATAGCAAAAAAAAAGAAGAAAAAAAAGGACATGTTGGCAGTTTATTTTCCAAGCACAAAATATTGCAAAGAAATGGTGTGCATATGTGATGCAAAAGGGACAGTTGAGTAGAACAAATCTTTTTCTTTAATTGTGCACAAATAGTACAGAGTGTGTCTGTGGAAGTCATTATGTATGTTTTGCCAGTTTTTGGATGTCAAGATTATTTTTTAGAAACTTAAAAATCTTTTTATTTCAAAATTTTCTCTTAAAAAAACAATGATATGTTTTACACTCCAGTCAATGTTCTCGTATGTTCTGCCCCCTCCAGACCCTCCCTCTCCATTGTTCGTCCTCTTTCCTTCCCTTGATCCCCCTTTCCCACCTTCCCTACACACAAAAAAACTCCACCTTATTCCCTCTTCTTGTTTCTGGGTCATTTCCTTTGTTCTGTTGGTAATCATGGATCTACTAACTGTACAGTAACATGATTTATTTCCAGTCTAAAATCATCAACATAGCTGAACAGATTTGAAATCAACCAGCCAGCCAACCTTCAGACAACCACACACCCTGAACGCTCCAGTTCAGGTCAGCTTCTGTCTTTCAGCAAGTACCTGTGTCCCACAGACTACAAGCAGCACGATCTTGGCAGGGAGGGCTGTGGTTAGCTACAACCCCCCCCCCCCCCTCCCCCTTTTAGCTTACCAAGATCTTTGAGTTCTCCTCTAAGGCCTCCAAAGCCTGCTCTCCAAGTTTTGTGTGTGTGAAAATGCAGGCTTTGTTGTTTTCTGCTTGAAAGTTGTAGTTGTTTCCGAGCCATGTGAGAAAGCTCACAGCTGACCTTTCGAGTTTCTTTGCTCGTTTGTCTAGTCTGTCATCTTTTGAATTTCATGTCTTTTTCTGCACAGCACTTTGTGGATGTTTCTGACTCCTTCAGTGAAACCATCACAGTCAGCTTTTGGAATTTTTCTCCGATTTCCAATTCGTTATCTTTAAAAGTCCATGCAAGATTAACAGTTTTTTTGTTCAGATTTAATCGGAAGTGTGTGTGGAAAATCCGATACTTTCTTACTATCGGTCTGTAGCTCCCCTCCCCTTTTTTTTCTATTTCTGTCCTTTCTACCTTCAAATAATCTCAGGACTGAAATGAATGTGGTGTGACACATGATGAATAGTTTATGCTTTTTTGGATGAGAGTTTGCTGTCAAAGCGTATTGTGCACTAATATAACGATGGTGCTGGTCATTATGTGTTTTTGACTTGTGAAAACTGGTGTCATACTATTTGTGAAAGAATTTGCGATGAGAATTATCAATAACATGACGTCCAACATGTTCAGTATCCTGTATCACAAGGGGCTAGGGGGAGTGGAGGTGGGGGGGAGGAGAGAAGGATGGGGGTAAAGCACATGCCAAAATGCAGTGATGCCAACCAGTAAACTGTCATCGTTTTTGTAGTCATTCACCCCATTTCTTTCTGAATTTATTTTCTCACACAGTACTTAGAAGAAGAAGAAAAATTTTTTTTTAAGGAAAAAAAACGATTCTTGAATCATATTAAAGCTTGTTTTTCTGAAAGAAAAGAGTTCTGCAGTCAGCTACCTTTCACGCTGCAATCTTTTGTTTCATTAGCAATGTAGTGTAAACAGCTTTGCATTTTCATAGGTGTGATTTTCATTTTTCCTTTGCTTTTTTTTTGTACAGGTTTTTTATTACCAGTCTTGCTGTAATAAGAAAGCATTTGTAAGTAAATCATCAGCTATGCGTTATTTACAGTGTGCATAAAATGCTGTGCGTAATGTTACTAGAGTGTATGTTCCTTAGAATGGTACAAGTTACACAGCGTCTAGTTTTACATAACACAGAGCAGTTAGTATCTATACATATATATATTTATATAATGTAAATGCTTACCTCATGCCAGTTTTGTCTTTGCAGACTTAGTGAACATATTTAAACGAATGGCTACCCCACTTTGTTGTCTTTGTAACAGCTGCAGAACTTTTTATGTGACTGGTTGCCTTTTTCGGTGTTGTCCTTGAGATTGAAAATTATGACAGCTCTTCCTACTGATCAGATGTCTCCAGATATCAGAGAAAATTTCCTGAAAGCATGAATGCAAGATGAAATGTATTTTAAATGGACAGAGGCTGAAGTACAAACCAGGTTGTTGAAAGTTTGTTCCAAAGTGAGACGACTGCAGGCAGAAATTGAAACATATTTTTAAAGGTTTTCATTTTCTTGAATGTTGTTCATCTTGCCTGAAGATCCAAGAGGTTGAAATGCGTCATGTTTTGTCTTGTAATTTTCTCATCCCTGTTAACTGGCGGTTTAAACTTTCCTTTCCTTTTAAACTCCGTTGAAAGTTTGTCTTGTGCTTTTTAAAAAAAATTGTGTGTTTATCTTATGAAGATCAGTGTAAATGTCAGACTACTTGATGTAAATTTTCTTGTTGGTAGGAAGAGCTGTTGATGTTCACGTGTTGCATTGGAACAGCAGCAGGAGTACTAATGGGAATTAATTCCCTTTATTGGCTTGTTATTTGTAACAGCAGCAGACATTCTGATGTGAATGATTTCCCTTTTTGGAATTGTCTTGGTAACGGCTGCAGATGTGAATGTGTTGTCACTGAACAGTAGCAGAAAGTCATATATGAACGATTGCCTTATATTAATGGTGGTGGTGATGGCGTTACCAGAAGCAGAAATTTTCATGTGAAAGATGACTGCATATTTGTACCGTACTGGCAACAGTAAGCAGTTATTCTCAGACAAAAGAATATCCACATTTGTGTTGCCATTTTAACAGCAACAGAAAATAGCGGTGCAGATGATTAATGCCATTATTTGTGTAGTCTTCATTATATCAGCAGAAATCCTAATCCTCAGAAGTGTTGCCCAAGGTCCAGGAAGAACCTAGGTCTGCCTGGGACAGGACTTTCCCATATCTCTTTGAACTCTGCAGCTTGGGCTTGGGAGAGGGCTCCGCTTCCTCTTTGTTCCATTCTGTGCAGTTTTTGCTTTTCTGTTTGTTGTTGATAAGGATAACATCAAGCATTGTCTGCATGTAAAAGTTACTACTCGGGTCAACAACTGATGACCGAGTTCTGCTGTAGAGTGTCATAGTGATCATGCACAATTCTGCAGAGTGTTATTTGCTCATGTGGTGTTCCTGTTTCAGTTTTCTTCCCCCACACTGTTGTGTTTTTGCAAGTGGGATGGCTGGTGCCTCCAGCATAGCATAGCTTCATTCAACTTTAAAGGCTGTTCAAAGCTTAGCTGTCATATGAAGGAACCGGTGCAAAGTTGTAAGTAGTTGTCTTGTTTCTTTTTTTTTAGTGTAGGACTTTTTTTTCTCTCTGTGTGTGTGATGTCACACCTTCAAGTTCTTTCTTCCTTCTTCAGCTAGGCCAAAACAAAACTGAAGGTACACAATTGCAATGGTTGGTTAGTGCTGTTGTTAACTGTTCATTCCCTTCATAGAGTAGTTCAAAAGCATTCTCAATAAGGTGGTAATATGCAGTGTAATTATCAGTAACAACTCTTAGAAATGTGTGAAAATTTTGTCTCAAAGAGCGAGATTTGGAGGGGGGGGGGGGATATATAGTCTTAAGGAAAAAAGTAGGTGAACGGAGAAAAAAAAAGTATTGTGAAAGGCAAATGTTGGGGGGGGGGGGGGTGTCCTAGAATAGAGGAAGTATTTTTTGGAAATGGATCTTGTGTTGACAAAACAAAAAAAAAATGACCAAGGGTTTTAAACGATAGGAGTCTTTTTGAAAAAATAGTTTAACTGAAGACAAAGTAACGTTCCCGAAAAACAACAAAATCTTTCAAGGAGGGAGTTCTTTTTGGGTGGAAGATATTATATGAAGCCAAAAGTGGTCCAGAAAAAAAAAAATTTGAAAAGTATGGAATCTGTAGTTTAACACAAATCAAGAAAAGAACCACAGATTATGAAGTAGGTTTTGTTTGCTTGGACATGGTTTCAAAATGGCAGCACCACACCAAAATTGAAACTAGAGTTAATGCCCTTGAATATGGAGCTTCTTGCAAAACCTTCAAGGAAGCTTATTCCATCCCTATAAAAACAGTACCAGATCTGTGTGATCGTCAGAGACCACATGTCTGTGCATGATAAAATGGATGCTTTCGACTTTTAGGCCAGTCAGCAAGCAAATCCCATGACTTTCCCCCAGACTTCTTTTCTGATTTCCTCCCCCGTGCCTTTCCAGTGACTGGACAATATTTTTTTTTTTTTTTAATTTGTATTTCCTTGCATTTTTTTTTTTTTTTTTTTTTTTTTTTTTTTTCTGGCCAGTATGAACCATGAAGGACTCTCTATTCGGAGTTCTTTGTTGGGAGGTATTATATAAAATGTATTCAGATTTGAATGACTGGGTTGTGGAAGTCACTTTTTCGTCATTTGTCATTCTGAGGGTGGGTGGGCAAGGGAGTGTGGGTTTTAAATCAAAGGCATCGGGCTCTGGATTTATTATTGTTCCATTTTGTGTGCCCACCATCAACCAGCAAGTCTTTTCAGGATCATGGAGCATTGTCCAGTATTTTAAATACCTTGCGTTTAATTTTTTTTTTTTTTTTTTGTTTATTATAGGTAGAGAGGTTAGTAAGTAGGTAGACAGACAGGTATTTATTGTTCCATTTTGTGTGTCCACCATCAACCAGCAAGTCTTTTCAGGATCATGGAGCATTGTCCAGTATTTTAAATACCTTGCGTTTAATTTTTTTTTTTTTTTTTATGTATATTATAGGTAGAGAGGTTAGTAAGTAGGTAGACTGACAGGTATTTATTGTTCCATTTTGTGTGTCCACATCAACCAGCAAGTCTTTTCAGGATCATGGAGCATTGTCCAGTATTTTAAATACCTTGCGTTTAATTTTTTTTTTTTTTTTAATGTATATTATAGGTAGAGAGGTTAGTAAGTAGGTAGACAGACAGGTAAATAGAAAGAAAGAGTGGTAGGTAGAGACCAATATGCGTATGAATGTGTACAAGTGTTGCTCAGCCTTGGAAGTCCCTAGGTAGTCAGATGGGCAGACTCAGGCTTCCAGAGATATGGGGCACCACTAGACCAAGGTGTGTAGACAGGAAGAAGTCCCGCTTTGATGCACTGCCTGTTACGAGCAGGCTTCCTGAAAAGGTTCTGGGCATGGGAGTGGCAAGAGGCTGGTGTGGGATGAAGACTTACAGTAATATTCTTCTGTCCTGGTTTGCTGGAGAAGTTTATGGAGCATGCCAGCCATTCAAGTGTTAATGTGTGAGTGCTAGTGTGTGTGTGTGCGCGCGCGCGCTCAGGTCCCAGTTTGCTTGTTAGGAATTAGTAGACCATGGTTCCCTTTATGTTATTGATCTGAAAACCTCTTTCAGTGTTAAACAGTTGTTTGCGTGTGTTTTTTAACAACAGACTGAAGGGCTGATAGGCTCAGCATCTGCAGTTAATCCAGCCAGCTTGCTTGTACGACTTTAAACTTGTAACCATTTATATGTTGGTTTTTCTCCTCGTCGCATGTAGTGCAGTGACAATGTGGTGTTTGAACTATGTAAACAAACCTGAATTTCATGAGGTTCTCGATGTAGTGCTATGTGTTCGGAGTAGAGCTTTGTTTTTCATATTTTATCATCCGTATTTAATCCATTTTTGTTTGTTTGTGCCTGTCTGTTATGAGCAAAATAAAATAAGGAAAAAAATATTGTCTAGTGTATGTTTTGTTCTAGTGTGTTTTTTCACACATGCACTTGAACTCTCACCTACGTATTACATAAATATGCATTTGCGTGCACTCACACGCAGACGCGCCTACACATACAGAGGAGCAGTCTTCATTTTTTTAAGAAATATGCAATTACCTGCGTACTTCAAGTGTAGAAAAAGTTCACGAAGCTGCTCGACACTCTCATGTTAAACATAAACATGACTTCCCTCTTTAAAGTCTCTGGGTCCACTGAAATGATTGGAATACTTTGTATTTTATGTTTCCTTTCCCTTCCATCAGAAGAAATCCTTGGCTGCACACATATTTTCCAACAGTAAAATTCTTAGATACAGCTGTACCCTCTGTAAGATATCAAAATACCTTTCTCTCATTTTGGTAGCACAGCAGAATCTGTAAACAGGACAATCATGAGGGGACTGACACAATGACAGTAAAGCAAAACAGATACAAACAAACAAAACAAAACAAAAAAAAAGTAGGAAGAGATCAAGACAGTACTAGGTGTAGGCACAGTAGCAAAGATGTCGGTTTCGTAAAAACAGAGCAAGCACCACCTTTCAGCCTGGCTCATCTCCAAGTCTGCCCTGCGACAGACTATTCAACCCAAGGCTTGGCCTGATTAGCCATCTTTGTACAGACACCACCCAGTGAGTGCTGAAGTTGTGGTCACCTTTGCCCATGAAGGACAAACAGCAACAACAATTAGCTGAATAAGAATATAGGTTTCTGGATTCTGAATTCGACATTAGAAAAGTAGTTACAGACTCAGAATTAAAAACTTACTTGGAGAATATTTCGACAGGGTCGCCCTGTCTTCTTCAGCTCACTGTTGCTGTTGTGGCAGCGAGGCCTGGTGGGACGACTATTGTGTGGGGTGAACGGTTTGTCAGGATCTGATTGTAGATGGAGGGAAGTTTGAGCCCTGATCTCTGTTCAGGCTGGGGCGTCTGGTCTTAATTTCAATGGCTTCATTAACTTTTCTTTTTTTGAGGAAGGGCTCTGTCGATAAGATCTTGGTTTCTTGGGAACTGAAACTAAGGCCTGTGGCTTGCAGATGTTCATATATGACAGAAGTAGATCGGTTTTGGAGTTCCTGTAGACGGGTGGCGAGTGGTCTTGCTGTCTCACCAATGTAGGTATGGGTACAGTCTTGACACCCTACCTGGTTCACTACACCACACTGCTTGAGGGGGTCCATTTTGTCTTTGACATGGGTCAGTTGCTGGCATAGGGAGTTGGTGGGTTTGTGGAACACTTTGCATCCATGTTGTTGGAAGGTCCTGGCTAGACACACTCAGAGACTCCTTGAATGTAAGGGATCCCCACTTTCACACTGTCCATATCTGTAGAAGAAGGGTAGCGAACTCGAGGGTTGTCCCACATCCATGCAGGGTATCCATTAGCGGAAAGGGCAGTCTTGATGTGTTGTTCTTCTTTCAGCTCTTCCTCCTTAATGGAACACAGTACAGAGGCTCTGTGCATGAGGGTGTTGACAACAGATCTCTTGTGCTGGAGGGGGTGGTTAGAGTGAAAGTTCAGATATTGGTCAGTGTGGGTGGTTTTCCTATAAACGGTGGTCTCCACCCCTGTCATCATGGGTTCGGGTGATGAGTGTGTCCAGGAACGGGATCTTCCCTTCTGCTTCAGTTTCGGAAGTGAACTGGATACTGTCGTCGATGGAATTCAGGCGGGTGGTGAAGCTGTCAACCTCCGTCTCCTGTATGTGGGTCATGGGGTCATCCACATAGCGGTACCACATGCTGGGAGGGTTGGCAGCAGTCTCAAGGGCTACTTTTTCAAAATGTTCCACGTACAGGTTGGCTACCACTGGAGATACTGGCGAACCCATGGCAGCTCCTTGTTTCTGCTGGTAGAACTCATGGTTGAATGAAAAGTAGGTGCTAGTGAGGCACAGTTCCAACAGTTCTAGCACCTGTTTTGTAGTGAGTTCACACCGGTGATAAGTGGTAGTCATCCTCAATCTTCTCCCGATTGACTTGGAGAGCCTTGGGTACAGGGATGCTAGTGAACAGTGCACAAACATCATAAGTTTTCCATCTTCTGTACAAAACCTGTGCTGTTGACTATGTGGTGCTCGGTCTGCCCGACTGAAGGTCCAAATATTTGTGTCAGGAATTTGGAGGCATTGTACATGACACAAGAAAGTGAAAAACCAGCTGATCAACCTGCTAAAGAAATGGAAAAAAGAAAGATTCTATCTCCCCTATCTCTTTACCACATCTCTACCCCACTTCAAAATCCACACCACCTGTATGGATTACCCAAGATACACTAGAAAGATGCCCCCCTCCACCCCATTGTGTCCAGCTGTGGCAGTGTCATGTACAGTGCCTCCAAATTCCTGACACAAATATTTGGACCTTCAGTCAGGCAGACCGAGCACCACATAGTCAACAGCACAGATTTTGTACAGAAGATGGAAAACCAGCAACTGGCTCCAGGGGAGAAACTTGTCTCCTATGATGTTTGTGCACTGTTCACTAGCATCCCTGTACCCAAGGCTCTCCAAGTCATTTGGGAGAAGATTGAGGATGACTATCACCTTTGTCACTTTGTGTGAATTCACTACAGAACAGGTGCTAGAACTGTTGGAACTATGCCTCACTAGCACCTACTTCTCGTTCAACCATGAGTTCTACCAGCAGAAACAAGGAGCTGCCATGGGTTCGCAGTATCTCCAGTGGTAGCCAACCTGTACATGGAACATTTTGAAAAAGTAGCCCTTGAGACCGCTGCCAACCCTCCCAGCATGTGGTACCGCTATGTGGATGATACCATGACCCGCATACAGGAGACGGAGGTTGACAGCTTCACCACCCGCCTGAATTCCATCGACGACAGTATCCAGTTCACTTCCGAAACTGAAGCAGAAGGGAAGATCCCGTTCCTGGACACACTCATCACCCGAACCCATGATGACAGGGTGGAGATCACCATTTATAGGAAACCACCCACACTGACCAATATCTGAACTTTCACTCTAACCACCCCCTCAGCACACAAGAGATCTGTTGTCAACACCCTCATGCACAGAGCCTCTGTACTGTGTTCCACTAAGGAGGAAGAGCTGAAAGAAGAACAACACATCAAGACTGCCCTTTCCGCTAATGGATACCCTGCATGGATGTGGGACAACCCTCGAGTTCGCTACCCTTCTTCTACAGATATGGACAGTGTGAAAGTGGGGATCCCTTACATTAAGGAGTTCAGAGCGTCTAGCCAGGACCTTCCAACAACATGGATGCAAAGCATTCCACAAACCCACCAACTCCCTATGCCAGCAACTGACCCATGTCAAAGACAAAACGGACCCCCTCAAGCAGTGTGGTGTAGTGTACCAGGTAGGGTGTCAAGACTGTATCCATACCTACATTGGCGAGACAGCAAGACCACTCGCCACCCGTCTACAGAACACCCAAACCGATCTACTTCTGCCATACAGGTGGGCTAAAATCTAGTGCTGTAAAACTTTCGACTGTCGACGGATTTGCAGACGGGAAATTCACGTGCAAAGCACAGAATACAATGCTGACAACACCTCAATAGCAGGGTATAAAAAGGGTTTGGCTCCATTGAAAAATGAAACCAGAAACGAAAGGAAAGAATGCCAAATCTGAACAGCCAACAACGAGAAAATGCGATAGGCCGGTTGCAGGCCGGGCAGAGTCAAGCAGCTGTTGCCAGACATTTCAATGTGTCCAGAAGCACCATCAGTAAGCTTTGGAACCGGCTTGGAACGACGGGGGGTCAACAGCAGATCGACCTCGTTCAGGACGGCCAAGGTGCACAACCCGAGCCCAAGATCGCTACATCACGCTCCGCCATGTTCGGGATCGTTTCCTGTCTGCCTCCTCTACAGCCCAGGCCATCCCTGGCCACAGACGTGTAAGCGGGCAAACCGTACGCAATCGTCTACATGCTGTTGGAAGGAGGGCTCGAAGACCTGTCCGAGGACCCGTTATGACTCAGCGTCATCGCCAGGCACGACTTCAATGGTGCATGCAACATCTTCCCTGGGCTGTGTTCATCGTGAATAGAGACAGGTTTCATTCAGCAACGAATCACATTTCCTGCTGCAACGCCATGACCGGAGGAGGAGGGTCTATCGCAGAACGAATGAACGCTATGCACAGAACTGTGTTGATCAGGCACCTCCCCATGGTGGTGGAGGTGTAATGATATGGGGAGCCATCAATTTCAGTGGCAGAAGCCCCCTAGTACTGGTCCAGGGACGACTTAATGCTCAGCGCTACATTGCAGAAATCCTCCCGCCTCACGTTCTTCCACTCCTGGCTGCTCCTGGTTCCATATTCATGCATGACAATGCTCGGCCATACTCAGCCCGCTTAACACGACATTTCCTGGCTGCCAACAACGTCAATCTCCTTCTTTGGCCCTCTATGTCACCGGATTTAAACCCAATAGAGCACATTTGGGATGAGTTGGATCGCCGAGTCCGTGCCCGAGTTAATGCCCCTACAAATGAACGAGAGTTGTTCCAGGCTCTTCAGGAGGAGTGGGACACCATTCCACTGCGCGTCATCCGCAGTCTGCTGCGATCCCTGCCCAGGCGACTTCAAGGTGTGATTGCTGCTTAGGGAGGACACACACACACGCTACTGACGTTCGAAAGGTGTGAGAGCTCTCTGTAATGACTTTTTGGCACTGTTTTTTTTCAACGCAAAATCAGATAAGCCATTATGTTTCACAGCGCAAAGGGGTTTCTCACATGCACAACATTCACTTCTTGCCAGAAACAAGTTCTGCTGTTGCCGCTGGATGTGGAATATTTTGCAATATTCGGCCACCCCCACTGGCTTCACTGTTCCAACCCCCATCATCACAGTGTCTTCCTTGTGCTGCCATTGGGTGTAGATGCATCTCAAATCTTTTGTTTTTCTCCAGAAATGATAATTCAAAAAGCTTATCTTGATTTTTTTCTCACATGCACTCGGACATCATAGTAATCAGTGCACAAGCAAATAATCAAGTCAGCGAACACACTCTCTCTCTCTCTCTCTCTCTCTCTCTCTCTCTCCTCTCTCTCTCTCTCTCGCACATTTCAGCTAGCGCAGGCATGATATGGCACACACACACACACACACACACACACACACACACACACACACACACTTTGGGGGAAGGCGGCACACCTGGCGTTGAAGGTTGTTCTCTGGCCCATGGCAACAGTTGTCTCACCCACACTGATCTCTTCTTTGCTGTCCCTTTATTTGGCATTCCCGCTGAAAAAGACAGGAACTGCAATAGTTCATGTTAGGCAATTGTGCAACACTTTTTTGTTTGTCTGCTTTCGTCATAAAACACAAACAAGAAAACTACTACAAAGTAGCACATCATGAAACTGAGGAAAATACAGGCACGTGCAAGATGTCTACTTGCAACATCACATTTGTAAATCACATAACGTTGTGACCTTAACCTTTTACCTCTGACCTGACATAGTTAAGGTTCAAATTCTGGTCAGAACCAGTCTCTAACTGAGGTTTCTTGGATGCATGAGTCAATAGCTTTGTCATGCTCAGCGCTAACATGGCGTCTTGAAGTGTTCAGCGCTAACATAGCATCATGAAGCATTCAGCGCTAACACAGCATCATGA
>JADBJO010016241.1:30000-41107 GCA_016801955.1 Conus betulinus | reverse complement strand
TTACAGACATCACTTGCAGAGGAGGACCGCGACTGAAACAAGGGTAAGAAAGCTGCGCTGAGAGGAGATTATAAATGTTGCTTGTATTGCTCCAACAAGTGGGCTAAGATCTGAAGGATGTGTGTGTGTGTGTGTGTGTGTGTGTGTGTGTGTGTGTGTGTGTGTGTGTGTGTGTGTGTGTGTCTGTCTGTCTGTCTGTCTGTGTCGAGTGCCTGACATCTAAAAGAGAGAGAATTCCAATGCTACAAGCTATAAAGGTGAAAGGACACAGCAGAAACCGTGAGCTTTTGATCTCGAAGGATACTGACGGATAGGTCGTGTATCAGTCGCAGAGCGAGGAGAGAATATGGAGACCATATCAAAGAAACAGCCAACTCCCTTTTGGGACTGACAAATTATTCTACAGTTATCAATATTGCGTGGAGTACGTACTCATCAATATTGCGTGGAGTATGTAATTATCAATATTGCGTGGAATACGTACTCATCAATATTGCGTGGAGTACGTACTCATCAATATTGCGTGGAGTACGTAGTTATCAATATTGCGTGGAGTATGTAGTTATCAATATTGCGTGGAGTACGTAGTTATCAATATTGCGTGGAGTACGTAGTTATCAATATTGCGTGGAGTACGTAGTTATCAATATTGCATGGAGTACGTAGTTATCAATATTGCATGGAGTACGTAGTTATCAATATTGCATGGAGTACGTAGTTATCAATATTGCATGGAGTACGTAGTTATCAATATTGCGTGGAGTACGTAGTTATCAATATTGCGTGGAGTACATGTTATGTAGTTATCAATATTGCGTGGAGTACATGTTTGCATTCAGCTGCTTATTCTGCATGGTGCGTGAGTCGAGACCAATCAGCGGTAAGTACAACAGCAGCGGCAACAGTGAAACTAACGGTGATAATTGTGTGGTGGTGACGGTGGTGATGGTTTGGTGGTGATACTAAATAGACATTACTAAGTATATTAATCTTTCACAACATGTGTGTGTGTGTGTGTGTGTGTGTGTGTGTGTGTGTGTGTGTGTGTGTGTGTGTGTGTACGTGCGTGTGCGTGTGTGTGTGTGTGTGTGTGTGTGTGTGTGTGTGTGTGTTCATTTGCTTTTCCTAATCTTTAATTCTACTTTACTTTTACTCATATCAGAAAGAAGACTACATTCTGAGCAGAACAGAAACAGCTTTTCGTACCCAAATCTACCTTTATGAGATATTACAAAATGGGTAGGGAGGGAGGGGGGGGGGGGGGGGGGGGGGGTAACGGCAAGCACTGCACCGTTGCAGTTGGTTCCAGACGACAGGTTCACAATAGCCGAGAACTCCGCTAGGATCCCAATCGTCTGCCTCAGATCACGTGATGTGACATCCAGGTGCACTGATGCGTGAACTGATACATTAGTGCTGAAACTGACCTGTCTTGGGATTTTCTGTTTCGTGATTGAGTGTCATTCAACAGACATAGTTACTTACTGACAAACGTCTTAGCAAAGGTTAATCTGAAGGAAAAGAGGTAAAACCCCGTATTCTTGGTTTTTGCTGTTGTTGTTGTTGTTGTTGTTGTAGTTCATTATTTCATGAATGATCAAACGAATAGTTTATCACATGCAGCTTCTTTTCAAATGGCTCGTCAAGAGCGCCTCACAAGAGACAACAAACTAAATGGCTTTAAACTCACATACAATACCGGGTTTTTTCTCCACTTTCTGAACAAACAACAATAAATGGGCTGGAAATTCTTGAAGTGAAACGTTCCCAAAGTTCTCATAGACACACTAGACTTGGTTATTTGTCCTCGGGTCGTCCGATGCATAAAGCAGGAAAAAAACAAAAACAGAAAGAGAACCTTCGTTTTCCGTCAGCGGTCAGACTAATGTTTTGGATCCGTCGTTTGCTAGCTGCTTGGAAGTCTCTGTGCATTTCTATGCGAGAGAATACATTGTGCTGAAATGTTACAAAAACAAAACAAAAAAACAAAACAAAAAAAAACGAAAAAAAAAACAACAAAAAAAAATTTCAAAGTGAGGTCACCCCAGGCAGAACTTGAAACAAATTTAAAAGGAAAAAGTACCGTGCCGTCGAATGAAAAAAAAAAAGTATAAGACAAACACGACGCGTTTCGACCTCTTTGGTCTTTTTCAGGCAAGACAAACAACATTCAGGACAATAAAAACGAAGCACGAACAGACAAGTCACTTACCTCCTCCTCAAACTGGGCGTGAAATGGATGTGGAACGATAAAAAAAGGTTGAATTTCGAGAAAGTAATTCTTCCGGCTTACTGAAAGACCGGAGTGTATCAATCTGATGGAGAATAACTTGATGTTCTGTCTTCAAAAGTACAAAAGTCTTATTGGGGTAAACTGACTCGGTGGCATGTGGAAGAGGGCCAGACACACACCTGTCTGTCCCATTCCGTGCCACAGAGGCTACAGACACTGACCACCCATCCACACTCATCACTGGCTGACAAAGAGTTAAGGTCGTCAGGAAATCAGTCAGGGAGCGAAAGACACGTTTTTCTCCTCATCCTTGTACATGAAATTATCACCAAAAGTGGTAGTAATCCTCTCTTTATTTTATAATATTTTTATCACCTTTATTGTTTTTATCATTATCATTATCACTATTGTCACTACTACTACTACTACTACTACTACTACTACTACTACTACTGTTGTTGTTGTTGTTGCTATTATGATTGTTATTATTATTATTGCTACCATATCATTATTATCATCATTATTATTTTAACTTCCATTGTCCCCTTCCCAACGGCCTCGCTTTCATTCACCGCCAATCTTACGCCGAATTTGAAAAGGATAAGCGATTGCTTCTTCTACATTTTCGTTTTCATGGTCCCGAATGTTGTTTACCTTAACCTTGCCTGAAGAAGAAGACCTAGGAGGTCGAAACGCGTCTTGTTTTGTCTTGTAGTTTGTTTTGTCCCTGTTGTTTGGCGGACTCACGAACAATTCTTTTTGAAATGTATTCTTTGTAAACGAAGTCCCGTTTCAAATGAATGGGGTGACACTGATGGGCCAAGAAGCCAAGCAGGTGCCCGCCAGGTTGCGTTTGGGGCACAGGGAACCGCCGCACCCAGCTGTCTTCAGACAGCGTGAGACTTGGCGAAGGACTGTTGACATTTACCTGTAAAAGTCCACCTCCAGGAGACAGCCTCTCGCTGACTGGGATGAGAAGAGGGATGGGGAGGGGGTACCTTTTACCTTTCACACTATACCGACACGACCAGAACGGATGGAATCGGAAAGGGTACATGCGAAAGTAGCCCCGGTTATAAGGGCACAGATCAAAATGATGACAGAGATGAACACGGCACAGACTTAAGCAGCGCAAGTAATAACAAACAAACAACAAAAAACAACAGCTCGCGCTGATTAAGATGCCAAAGTCACACAATCTTAAGCAGCACAAGTAATAGATCGGGGGAAACAAACAAACAAAAACAAACAAAAACAACGGCTCGCGCTGATTAAGGTGCCAAAGTCACACAATCAAGAAAAAAAAAACGAGAATGGCGCGAGATGTTATTTCAGTTAATTTCATCGAGTTCGATCGTCTTTTTTTATCAGACCAGTGTAAGCTCTGCGCAAGACTCTCTCTCTCTCTCTCTCTCTCTGTGTTGGGGGACTACAGAACCAGTTTAATGTATTGAAAGAAGAGGCAGATAGTTTGGGGTTAACACTAAATTTAGATAAAACAAAATATAATGATTTTTCGCAAACTTGGAGTGAAACTTGTCAAAAGGGGAAAAAAGGTGTAATGGAAATACTTAAGACGCTAAGAAAACTAAATTGTATTGATGTTTCTGTGTTTGGAAAATGTTTGACACGCAAATTGTACCTCTCCTTACATATGCCGCTGAGATCTGGGGATTATACATAAATAGCCAGATGGAGAGAGTGCATACCTTTGCAATGAAACGTTTTCTGTGTGTTCCAATGCACACTTCAAACAAAAAATTTTATATGGCGAAACTGGGCGATACCCTTTATATGTAAAAACCTACATAAAATGTGTTAAATTTTGGTTTAAATTGTTGAAACTGCCACAAAGTAGATTCTCTAGACAGGCATATGATATGTTGTTAATACAAATGGAAAGAGGTAAACCAAGGTGTAGGTAATGAGCTGTTGTTTATTATCAGAATTTAAAACCAGATTAATTGATTCGTTTTAAAACAAAACTGGCATTCAGACATGGAAAATAAAGAAAAATATCGTTGGTTCTATTCTTTCAAAAGCATATTTCAACCTGAAAAGTTTCTAAAAGTTGTTGTGAATAAATGGCACCGAGCTAATTTAGCCAGATTCCGACTAAGAACCCTTGGTTTTAATGCTAACAAAAAATGGTTTCAGCCCAGGTGTACGTCTACAGATTCACCTTGCCCTCTGTGTAATTCCATTGTTGATGATGAGATTCACTTTATTTTCTACTGTAAAGCCTATGACAACCTGAGGAAAAAGTCCCATTGTTTGAAAAACATTGTGGTAAGAAAAGATTTGTTTTCTCTGCTTTTATCAGAAGATGACATTACTAAATTTGTTGGCCAAATTCATTTCGGAAGCCTGGAATCTTAGATATAAAACAATAATTTCTGCTAGGAGTACTATAAGTAGTAATAGAGAGAGAGAGAGAGAGAGAGAGAGAGAGAGAGAGAGAGAGAGAGAGAGAGAGAGAGAGAGAGAGAGAGAGAGAACGTCGTATACATGTATATATGAAGAAAGTCACTGACAAAAATATACGAACCTTAGTATGTTGAACTTTGATATTGTATAAACAATTTATAATAGCGTTGGGTGGCCATTTTTCATAACGTGTCACTTTCGTTTAGAAAGATGGTTTTCGTTCTACTTTTTGTTTCATGTTAGTAACTTTGTTTGCTCGTTTGCACATTGCTGAACCAGAAGGCTGATCATTTCTTTTGTGTTTAAAAAAAAATGAAAATGACGCATCACCTCTCTCTCTCTCTCTCAGTGTGTGTGTGTGTGTGTGTGTGTGTGTGTGTGTGTGTGTGTGTGTGTGTGTGTGTGTGTGTGTGTGCGTGCGTGCGTGCGCGCGAATGTGTGTGTGTGTGTGTGTGTGTGTGTGTGTGTGTGTGTGTGTTTGGGGATGTTTTCACTGAACTGTATTCATCACAGTAAGCACCACCTGTACGCTCTCACCCTGGCTTTATGTCACAACCTCGTGGGTTTATTGAGTGATTTGTTGTTGTTGTTGTTGTTGTTGTTACAAAGGTAAGCAGACATACGGTTCTTTCATCGGTGCTGATGAACTACACTTGATGTCAAGGACAGCAGCAAGAAAAAAGCCAGTTCTTTTTTAAGAGGAACACATGCTCACACAAGTGGCGATTAGAGGACCAGTGATCCGGAAATGTGTGAAAATGTATGGTGGCGCGATGACATCAATGGAAGATTGTTCTGGGTCTACGTGATAAAGAAACGGCCGCACTCATATTTGACTGATGGCAATCACACACACACACACACACACACACACACATACACACAAACACGCGCGCGCGCGCGCGCGCACGCACGCACGCACGCACGCACGCACGCACACACACACACACACACACACAGAAGGGGTGGGGGGAGAGAGAGAGAGAGAGAGAGACAGACAGACAGACAGACAGAAAGAGTGTGTGTGCTTCTGGGTTTTTGTAATCGTAGCGGTCAAACCAACTCGAAAGAGCGTTTTTAAGAACTGCCCAACTCATACAGGAAATCAAAGTAACATTCTGAACAGGTCAGATCATAAAACAGAATGATAGTTGATTTCTGTCTCCTGAAAACCTCTTAAACACACTTCCTACGACTCCTGAGTAAGTCCTGTCTTAACAACATTTTCTGAGACTCCTGAGTAATTTCTGTCTTAACGACATTTTCTGACACTCATGAATAATTTCTGTCTTAACAACATTCTCTGAGACTCCTGAATAATTTTCATCTTAACAGCATTCTCTGAGACTCCTGAATAATTTTCATCTTTACAACATTCTCTAAGACTCCTGAATAATTTTCATCTTTACAACATTCTCTGAGACTCCTGAATCATTTTCATCTTAAACAACATTCTCTGAAGACTCCTGAATAATTTCTGTCTCTAAAGACATTTTTCTAAGACTCCTGAGTGATCCTGTCTGACGACATTTCTAGCACACATGATTTGGATCGGGGACAGAAATTAATGTTAAAGTCGTTGGTTAAGTCTGGGTGAGACATCATTAGAAGGCGTAAACTACAACCACGCCGACAGCGCTGACGGTATTGGCGATTACAGACTAAACAGCGAGTCTGGGAGAATTCAATAAAACGGAGCGCGCGTCTGAAGATCAAAGACCACAGCGGAATGCAATGGTGGAGGGTGCGGCGGCTGAGTAATGGACTGGTGATGATCGAAACAGGGTAGCCTGCTCCACTGACGTCATAGGGTTACGACACACTGTGGTCAGTTGCATTATACTGTCTCCATCATTTTCCCGGCTCCCCCCCTCCTCCCCCCCCCCTCCCCCGTCTCTCTCTCTCTTCTCTCTCTCTCTCTCTCTCTTTCTCTCTCTCTCTCTCTCTCTCTCTCTCTCTCTCTCTCTAAAGCATCTGTTTGATTTTGCCCTGACGATGTTTTGTAACATTTATTTTGATATGTATGTACGTCGATGTTGCTCAAATGTATTCAGGCAGTCACTGTCTACATGTGTACAAGTCAATTGTGGTGAGAATAAAAGGCTTAGAGATTAGTTTCACGTGTTTTATCACACCTCCTACTTGTATCAATATCATTATCACTTTTATTATTGTTGCTGTTGTTTCTTGTTGTTGTTGTTGTTGTTGTTGTTCCTTTCTTCTTCTTTCTTCTTCTACAAAATGCGAGATGACAGACTATTAGCCTTGGTTCAGACAATATGTCGAAGTGACAATCGTTCACAGGAAAATCGAGGATTTCATTTTCATTGCTAAGTTGTCGTATTCCTATAAGAAAAGCCGGTGATTTCCTAGCCTTTCATCCTGCCGGACTCGGCCACTTGTTTATCCGCGTCATGCATCCAGTCAATCAACAACGTGCAACACGCATCCACAGAGAGTAGTTCCTCCTGGTGTTTCACTCAGGCAGGACAAGCTGTGACCCGGGGGAATGTTACAGTCCGCTTCAACTCCAGCACAAGTTTCAAAACTTTTACCAGTCTCATCACACACACACACACACACACACACACACACACACACACACACAGAGTAAGAGAGAGAGAAAGTAAACACATGTAGAGAGAGAGAGAGGGAGAGAGAGAGAGAGAGAGAGACAACAACACACACACACACACACACACACACACACACACACACACACACACTTCAGTCAAAGAATGAACCAGTGAATTGTCTGATATTCATTTTAAAAAGTTCCGGTGGCTAGGACAGATGTAGGAAGAAGGGTGGGGATGGGGTTAGGGTTCCAAACTTTTGGGGGGATAAACAGTAGGAGAAAGCAGCTATGGAGCTGAACATGTGAAATCTGGGTCAGGGGTGCGCGGATTTCAGCATCCGGCCTTCTGTTACATTTGGGATAGTATTGAAGCCCCGTGGATGGAGAGGAGGAAGTGCTACCTGTCCCTCTGGTTACGGCTGGAATATGACCGAAGGCGTGTGGAGAGAGAGATAGTACCTGTCCATATTGAAGCCCTGTGGAGAGGAAATCGTACCTGTCCTTGTTACGGTTGGAATATTACCGAAGGGGTGTGGAGAGGGTGAGATACCTGTCCTTGTTACGGCTGGGATATTACTGAAGGCGTATGGAGAGGAGATCGTGCCTGTTCATATGGTTACGGTTGGCATTTTCTTTTCTTTTTTTTTTTCCTTTTTTTCTGTCCCAACCTCTGCGCCACCTCAGAGGCAGTCCACCCACGCCGCTCATTCCGACACCCCGTCCACAGCCACAGCCCGGTCGGCCCCTGCCGCAGCTCCGGCACCGGCAGTCTACAGGGAGCAGTCAATGTCAAGTCGTCAAGAGGCAACCCACCGGAAGAAACACTGCACCGCTGCCGAGTCACTTCGGTGGTGTACAGTGGCGCCTGTTCTGATCTAACTTACGCAGGACACCACCTACTAAGCCCCTTACTGACGACAATAATTGCTTAGTCGCGGAGCCGGTGTG
The DNA here is from genome assembly GCA_016801955.1 of Conus betulinus. Classification (NCBI taxonomy): domain Eukaryota; kingdom Metazoa; phylum Mollusca; class Gastropoda; order Neogastropoda; family Conidae; genus Conus; species Conus betulinus. Next base: position 32,921 of record JADBJO010016241.1, on the reverse strand, counting down.
AGTGAGCTCTCCCTCCGGAGGGCGCCACCACGTCCGTCCAACGACAGCCCCCATGGACTCGCCGATACCGGTGACCCCGACGGAGCCAAACTAAGGCCACAGACGTGGAGAGGACATCGAAATTGAGGTCACCATGAGAGCAGGGCATGAAGGGCCACAGAATCTGAGACATTTTTTATGCTGATCGATGAGAATGAGGATGATTAAGATGATGCTACGGATTTCCATTTCGGTCTGAAATTACATGACAGGGCTGTACTCTACGCTTCCTTTCATAATGTATCCCGGCGTCAACCAGGCCCAAGAGATACAGGCACCTGCAGTGTTGGTCAGGAAATTTGAGCAACACTGTCAGAAATGCATCCATTAAGTGGATGAAACTCGACTGTGTGGTCCCAGTCTTCCCAACTGAGTCAGCAGCAAACTCAACCCTGGGTAGGAACCGGTCGGGGCAGAAAAACCCACACGTCTCTGATGGGATTCGAACCCACGACCTCCCAGCCAGGAGTCCGCGACGCTAACCACTTCGCCACGGCGGCTGGTGTTGGGATATCATTGAAGGGACGTGGAGAGGAGGTTAGTGCCTGCTCAGGTAGTTACAGCTGGGATATTACTGAAGCCGTGTGGGGGGGAGAGGTTCCTGTCCCAGTGGGAATAGAAAGAGAATAAGAAGGGGAAAGAAAATGAACAAAATGAGAAGAAAAAAACAAAGAAATGGACAATAACGTGGAAAATAAAGAGCGAAAGATGGAAAACAAACTGAAGAAGGAAAGGAAGAAGCATGAGGAGAAGCATGAGGAGGAGCAGGAGGAGGAGGAGGAGGAGGAGAGAAGAGAAGAAGAAGAAGAAAAAGAAAGAAAACAACAACAACAACAACAACAACAACAGAAGAAGAAGAAGAAGAAGAAAGAAGAAGAAGAAGAAGAAGAAAAGAAAAGAAAAGAATATGGACACGAGAGAACGAAAAACAAAACGACGAAAAAAAAGGACAAGACAAAGACAAGAAGACAGCAGGCTGACAACCAAGGTCTTTGCCTAACCGACTTAACAAAAATCCAGTCGTTTTCGACAAGTGTGGGGTGTGGGGCGGGGGGAGGGGGGGGGGGGGGGGGGAAAGTGAGAAATGGGTGGGGGTCGGGGTGGGGGGTGTTCCTGGCAGCGCTCAAATGGCTTTAATTAACAGGGATCCTCAGGCTGCCTGTGAGAGGACTGTCATTGGCAAATTGCCGCGCTGGAGGAGCGGACTGCCGACCAGCTCTGAGATCAAAATGGCGGGGAGGAACTGCGCGGGTCTATTAACGCAACTGCCCCACGTTTAAGCACTCTTTATTATCGTGATCGGACACCTGCTCGTTTTCGCGTGTGCGCCTCTCTCTCTCTCTCTCTCTCTCTCTCTCTCTCTCTCTCTCTCTCTCTCTCTCTCTCTCTCTCTGTGTGTGTGTGTGTGTGTGTGTGTGTGTGTGTGTGTGTGTGATCCTCTGCACCCCATTTCTGACTTCTAAACGTGTCTTGTATTGCATGGTTAACACATTGTAATGAATAGTATTCTGTTCTATTGTTTGTATGTTGTGCCGTTCGGCATCGTATGACATTATACCCGTCTGTCACCGCTCTACGTAACTTTGTATATACCATAGATACATTCATAACCGACTGTTACATAAACAATAAGACTTGATCTAATTCGGATTGTTTGGAATGATATAGAAGGACAGAGGTTTGGGCGAAGGGAGCTGGATGTTCTCGGTTTTTCTTGTCTTCGATGGAATAAGGGATGAAATTCTGACTCTTAGCCGGTGTCACCACATTCACTTCACTCCATATCTCTCCTCGGGATTTGAATATTTCGAGGGTTGACTGCCAGAACCCAGTATCTCTCTCATATATATATATATATATATATTATATATATAAGAGAGATACTGGGTTCTGGCAGTCAGCCCTCGATTTGCTTTCTGTGGAATGGAAGCCCATCATGGCTTCATGTCCTGAAACGGTAGAAACATGACAGTTAACTTTTGAGGGAAAATCCGATTGGCGAATCCGATTGCAAAACATTTCCTTTGTATTGCCGTGAGAATACCCATTCTGCAGACAAAGGAGCTGTGGACCACGTGTGGGTTTAAATCAGTCTTGTATTGTGATGCATCGGGGGCGGACGTGACTTCCACGAAATAATGGGGATTGAACAGATAAAAGCCGTACCGATGCTCGTTCAGACACACACGCTCGCATGAATCCGGTATACATACATTTGTACGCACAGATACATGCGCTCACAAACGCACACACAAGCATAACACAAATATACAAAACACATAAGCTCAGACTCAAACATATTTGTACACACACACACACACACACACACACACACACACACACACACACACACACATACCAAACGTATTCACACACATATACAAAACATACGTGCTCTCTCGCTCGCTCTCTGTCTCTGTCTGTCTGTCTCTCTCTCTCTCTTTCTCTCTCTCTCTCTCTCTCTCTCTCTCTCTCTCTCTCACACACACACACACACACACACACACACACACACACACACACACACACACACAGAGACTTGCACAGAAACAGACAGATATACTGACTGACTGACAGACAGACAGGCAGACAGACATAGACAGATAGACAGATGAGAGAAACAAATCCAAGTTCACACGGACACAACCGTCCTGGACGAAATGTACACCTTTTAATTCTTTACTTCTGTTCACCGTGTCATCTGGCGTCACAGAGGTGTCTATTTCCACCACCCCCACCTCCACCACCCCCACCACCCACACAGCAGCAGTCACTCCGTTCTTCCTTCCCCTGTCTGTGTGGGTACAGGCCAGAAACCCAATCTGTATGTGCAGCACAGTCGTCTGGTCTTTGGCTCCTTCCAACCCGCCGTGAGGACACGC